>VZRF01001506.1:0-20817 GCA_013396875.1 Vireo altiloquus
TTGTCTTCCTGCCTAGGAAAATGTCAAAGCTAAGCTACAATAAAAAGCTCCAAAGCCACCAATATATCTGTAAAGAGTACAGAGAATATATAAAAGAATAAAAGGTAAAATAAAAACCCAAAATGGCTTCGGTAGCAGTGGGGAACATCCCGTGGGCTGTGATACATGCAATTTTCCCTGCTCAGAGCTTGTCCCTTGTGCCTGCAGAGCTCAGCTACGCGTGGATCTTCAACGAGTACCCATCGTTCGTGCACCAGGACAGCCGGCGCTTCGTGTCCCAGGAGACAGGGAACCTCTACATCGCCAAGGTGGAGACCTCGGACGTGGGCAACTACACCTGTGTGGTGACCAACACCGTGACCAACAGCCGCGTCCTGGGGCCCCCCACGCCCCTCGTCCTCAGGAACGACGGTAGGAGACTCCCAAGCTGGCCTCAGGGGCTTTGCCGGGGTTTTCGTCACCCAGAAATTACAAAGTGGCCTGAGATGTTGGAGTTGGGCAGATGTTGGAGTTCCAAAGTGGCCTGAGGTGTTGGAGCTGGGGAGGTGCTGGAGTTGAGAAGATGTTGGAGTTCCAAAGGGGCCTGAGGTGTTGGAGTTGGGGAGATGTTGGAGTTCCCAAGTGGCCTGAGATGTTGGAGTTGGGGAGATGCTGGAGTTCCAAAGGGACCTGAGATGCTGGAGTTAAGGAGATGCTGGAGTTCCAAAGGGGCCTGAGATTTTGGAGTTGAAGAGATGTTGGAGTTCCAAAGGGGCCTGAGATGTTTCTGTTGGAGTTAAGGAGAGGTGTTTCCCCCTCGCAGTCAGGCTGGAGCTGCTGTTCAAACTCGGGGACAGCCAAAGTTGCTCTTCCCACCACTGCAGCGACTCTCGGAGTCAGGCAATAATTACGAGAGAAAATCCAGTGGGATTTGGCCAAAGACAGGAAACAAAATAGGTTTTAGAGTGTGGATATACCAGTTTTTCTCATTTTGTGCAGCCCAAAAGTGAGCAAAGGCACTTTGTTGTTTCGGTAACTGTTAGCTCAGACTGTATTTCCCAGCAGAATTAGGGCTATTTTTAGTGGTCTGTGGAATAATACAAAAAAGGGAGAAGAAAGCAAAAGAGGATTTCTAAATTTATACAGACAATTGATCTGTATCGTCGTCATTTTTGAGCAGATAAGAAAAATACATTTGCATGTTAATTTACAATTAAAATTAATTAAAAAGTCTCTGTTTAAAGGCTAACAGTTTGGGACATTTGTTCCAGAAATAGAAATGCAATGTTAGCAGCTTCTCCTGGAAGAAAATCCACTGTCACCTCATGGTATTTGACAAAAATTCCCTGCTTGGAAAATGCAGTTGCTGCAGCCTCCTGCCCATCAGGTTGACACAATCCCTGTGGGTGGGGAGTGGGAAATGCTGTTGGCCATGAGGAATTGTCAAGGCTGGCTTCAGAGGGGTGGAGGTGCTGCTTTTCCTGCTTTTCCAGCCCTGCTCCAGGTGTGCCCTCCCTCACAGGGAGTGCTGTGCTCCTGCAAACACAGCAGCAGCAAATCTGAGTCCACAGTGAGCCAGGGCATGGATGGCAAACAAAGAGGAATTGTCACATTTGCCTCCTACTGTTGCCTTTCCCTGGTCTTAAATTCAAACCAAAACACAGTTTATGGGGAAAGGGGTTTTTACCTTGGTATTTATTTCAGGATCCTTGGGTGCAGCTCTTGGTCGAGGTGGAACGCCCCAAAAATGCATACACACTCAGAACACTCAACCTAAACAAAGTACTGTACCCAAAAATCCTGAAATAAATACCAAAATAAAAACCCTTTTTCCCCATAAACCGTGTTTTAATTTTAAGACCAAAAAAAACCCCCCAACACTACAAACAATCCCAATGTTGAAATAATATTTTTATATATTCCAATAATGGGACTTTTTTTTGCAAACCCCACAGGAAGAGCTGGAGAGGGACTTGGTACGAGGGTGTGCAGTGACAGAATGAGGGGAAATAGCTTTAAAGTGATGGGGCAGGGTTGGATTGGGAAGGAATTGTTCCCTGTGAGGGTGGCACAGGGTGCCCAGAGCAGCCCCATCCCACTCCAAAACCTGCTGCAGCATCCAGGGGTTGAGAGTTGCTGCTCTTACAGCACTTCTCTACTTCTCTTTAAAATGTGGGATTCTCCACCTCAGGATTGAAACAGGAGCAGTAGGAAAGGACCAAAATAGTCCTGGAATGAAACTGCCATCAGCAGCAGCTGTATGGGCCAATTAAACGGGACCATTTCACAGGTGCTGTCAGGAAATGCTTCTCATCTCCTCAGAAAAATTAGCCTCCTTCTGAATTCCTGGGACTTTCATCCCAAAGCAGGTTTTTGCACCTTGAAATTGGAAGAAAGGTATAAAAGCCTCTGAAATGCCAACATATGGAGCATCTGATGTGCCATGGCGCTGGAAGTGTTCTCCAAGCTACAAACCCAGGGTCTCTTTTAGTCCTTTGTTTCCTCCTCTGTCCCTGCCACCTGCACAGCTAAGTCAGATGTTCAATCACCCAGGAACAGCAGGAAAAATGAGGATTTTCTGCATGGAAGTGATCTTGGATTCGGGATGGAGATGTCTCTGATGTTGCTCCCGTAAAGAGGAGACAGCAGGGCTCACTTCCTACCCTATATATATTTATGTAGGTAGGCAGATTGTCACTGCAGCAGGAGCATTGGGGTTTTTCCAGGTACAAATCCTGATTTTTGGGTGGCTGGAGTTGGCAGCGAGGCTGTGAGAGGCCAGAGCTGCAGGGCTGAGGGTGGTGGTGGCTGCAGCTGATGTCCCACAGCCCCAGGGACACATTCCCACCCCTCTGGGGGGTTTTATCCCCTTTGGGATTTCAGCTCTGCAGTCTCAGCCCACTGCAAAGAAATGGGAATAACTAAAAGTGAGAGAAGGGGGAAAAGATCTCCACAAGTTCTATCACCTGCTGCTTTGGAGACCACAGGGCAGTTCTTGGCTCGAGTGAAGCTCACCCAGCAAATATTTAGCACAGCTTTTGGAGAAATTTAGGCAAGACTACCAAAAATTTGGCAGGTCCCAGTTGGGAAAACAGGACTTGGAGCTTTTTGAGGGTGCAGTGTGAACGTGCAGAGGGCTAACGAGTGACATGCCATGTAATTCTTGTCTGTGTGGCTTGTAAGTGCTGGGATGTCACCACGGAATCACAGGTTTCCTGTTCCATCTGCCAGGCAGGACAGCAACGTGGGGAGAGTGTTCATATTTTTAATAAATAAATTTAATTTTGACACCTGAGGCTGTGCAGCAGCTACTTTGTTGAATGTTTATTTGCAATTAATGTGTTGGAAGGAAGATGACATCACCTGCTGTTGCATTGGGACAGGTCAGCAAGCAAAGGTGGAGTTGGTGTAAGCCTCACACTGAGCATTTCCAGCTTTATCACTGGAAAATTAGAGGAAAAAAACAGGATTTTCTTGCATCCTGTGCAAAAAGCAAGAGGNAACACAGCAGCAGCAAATCTGAGTCCACAGTGAGCCAGGGCATGGATGGCAAACAAAGAGGAATTGTCACATTTGCCTCCTACTGTTGCCTTTCCCTGGTCTTAAATTCAAACCAAAACACAGTTTATGGGGAAAGGGGTTTTTACCTTTGTATTTATTTCAGGATCCTTGGGTGCAGCTCTTGGTCGAGGTGGAACGCCCCAAAAATGCATACACACTCAGAACACTCAACCTAAACAAAGTACTGTACCCAAAAATCCTGAAATAAATACCAAAATAAAAACCCTTTTTCCCCATAAACCGTGTTTTAATTTTAAGACCAAAAAAAACCCCCCAACACTACAAACAATCCCAATGTTGAAATAATATTTTTATATATTCCAATAATGGGACTTTTTTTTGCAAACCCCACAGGAAGAGCTGGAGAGGGACTTGGTACGAGGGTGTGCAGTGACAGAATGAGGGGAAATAGCTTTAAAGTGATGGGGCAGGGTTGGATTGGGAAGGAATTGTTCCCTGTGAGGGTGGCACAGGGTGCCCAGAGCAGCCCCATCCCACTCCAAAACCTGCTGCAGCATCCAGGGGTTGAGAGTTGCTGCTCTTACAGCACTTCTCTACTTCTCTTTAAAATGTGGGATTCTCCACCTCAGGATTGAAACAGGAGCAGTAGGAAAGGACCAAAATAGTCCTGGAATGAAACTGCCATCAGCAGCAGCTGTATGGGCCAATTAAACGGGACCATTTCACAGGTGCTGTCAGGAAATGCTTCTCATCTCCTCAGAAAAATTAGCCTCCTTCTGAATTCCTGGGACTTTCATCCCAAAGCAGGTTTTTGCACCTTGAAATTGGAAGAAAGGTATAAAAGCCTCTGAAATGCCAACATATGGAGCATCTGATGTGCCATGGCGCTGGAAGTGTTCTCCAAGCTACAAACCCAGGGTCTCTTTTAGTCCTTTGTTTCCTCCTCTGTCCCTGCCACCTGCACAGCTAAGTCAGATGTTCAATCACCCAGGAACAGCAGGAAAAATGAGGATTTTCTGCATGGAAGTGATCTTGGATTCGGGATGGAGATGTCTCTGATGTTGCTCCCGTAAAGAGGAGACAGCAGGGCTCACTTCCTACCCTATATATATTTATGTAGGTAGGCAGATTGTCACTGCAGCAGGAGCATTGGGGTTTTTCCAGGTACAAATCCTGATTTTTGGGTGGCTGGAGTTGGCAGCGAGGCTGTGAGAGGCCAGAGCTGCAGGGCTGAGGGTGGTGGTGGCTGCAGCTGATGTCCCACAGCCCCAGGGACACATTCCCACCCCTCTGGGGGGTTTTATCCCCTTTGGGATTTCAGCTCTGCAGTCTCAGCCCACTGCAAAGAAATGGGAATAACTAAAAGTGAGAGAAGGGGGAAAAGATCTCCACAAGTTCTATCACCTGCTGCTTTGGAGACCACAGGGCAGTTCTTGGCTCGAGTGAAGCTCACCCAGCAAATATTTAGCACAGCTTTTGGAGAAATTTAGGCAAGACTACCAAAAATTTGGCAGGTCCCAGTTGGGAAAACAGGACTTGGAGCTTTTTGAGGGTGCAGTGTGAACGTGCAGAGGGCTAACGAGTGACATGCCATGTAATTCTTGTCTGTGTGGCTTGTAAGTGCTGGGATGTCACCACGGAATCACAGGTTTCCTGTTCCATCTGCCAGGCAGGACAGCAACGTGGGGAGAGTGTTCATATTTTTAATAAATAAATTTAATTTTGACACCTGAGGCTGTGCAGCAGCTACTTTGTTGAATGTTTATTTGCAATTAATGTGTTGGAAGGAAGATGACATCACCTGCTGTTGCATTGGGACAGGTCAGCAAGCAAAGGTGGAGTTGGTGTAAGCCTCACACTGAGCATTTCCAGCTTTATCACTGGAAAATTAGAGGAAAAAAACAGGATTTTCTTGCATCCTGTGCAAAAAGCAAGAGGACCAGATGTTGCCTTTCCCTGGTGTTAAAATTAAAACCAAAATATGGTTTATGGGGAAAAGGGGTTTTTACCTCGATATTTATTTCAGGATCCTTGGGTACAGCACTTTGTCCAGGTGGAATGTCCTGAAAATGCATGCACACCATCATACTGAAATACACACAATTATTGGCCTTGCAAAATTAACATATTTATCAAAGATCCCCCAATGAGAAGCTCGAGTGAAGCCCTCGTTGTGAGGAACCTTCCCCCTGGCTGGGCCTGTCTGAGGTTCCAAAATGTGTTCTGGAGAGGCCCTTGGTGTCTGGGGCTGCCAGGATGTTTGCTCTCCTGGTTTAACGGTGCCGTGGGGCTGAGCTGAGTTATCAGCCTTGGGAAGTCACAGTGTGTGGGCTAATAGCACTGAGAATACATCAAACTATAACAGAGTGTGTGAGAGGGGTATGAAAGAAAAAGCAAAAACTCATCCTGGCATCAACAAGAGCAGCACAGCAATCTCAGGCCAGCATCAGCAGCTCTGATGTGCCCCAGTGTCACTGCAGGCTCCTGCTGGCTCATCCCTGTTTTTCTGGGATTTGCTGGGGCTGACCCAGCTCCACTCCTCCCCTGGCCACCGTCCAGGCAGTGCTGCACTGTTGAGGTTTAAACTGCAATCATCAATTAGCTGATAATCACTATTGGTGAAATTATATGTGCCGGGTTTAAGACAGTGCAGTGACTCGAAATGGAGCCATTTGTCAGGAGTGTAATGGCCTTTTTATGTGCACAAATTTTTAAACACAATTTCATAAAGAGGCTGCCACGCTCCGTGATTTACTGGGGCAGTAAAAAATAAAGAAATTACCCGAGGAGAAGATGATCTCTGTGCATTGAAATCCTGGAAGTTAATAGAAACCTCTATTAACTCCAGAGATTTTAAAACTTTTTTCCTAATGGCTGTTTGTTCCATGTTTCATTTCCAGAAGATGCTGAACCCTCCCTGGTTATTGCTCCCCTTATTTCACAAGTTACCTGCAACAATCCTGCATATTCAAAAGCGAAAAGTAACAGAGCCATGAAGAGATTTTAATCTTTGGCAGATGGTGTGGAGAGTTGGTTCAGCTTCTCCTCTGGCAGTAAATGGGAAAAGAGCCCACACTCCACGGCTGTTAGGAACAGGCCATGTTTAAAATGAATGGATTAATTGGGCAAGTAATGATGTATAGAGCAGCTCCGTGCTAGCTCGGGAACACTTGTGAATTTACTGCTGAAATCCAACCAAGCCTTAGCCTCTCCTTTATGTTCACAGGGGTGATGGGAGAGTATGAGCCCAAAATAGAAGTGCAGTTCCCAGAAACTGTTCCATCTGCAAAAGGAACAACGGTGAAACTGGAGTGCTTTGCCTTGGGGAAGTAAGTTTGGATACATTATTATTATTACTATTATTATTATTATTTAGTTCTGCAGCTTCTCATGCTTGTGGTGCAGGATTGGGGGAGTTTGCAGCAGTTCCTAACAATCCCCTTCCCTCAGCAGGAGTTACTGATGGCCAGTTTTCATAGCAGCCAGAGGTTCTGGGGACTCTTGTTTCTGGAGTGAACACTGACAACACTTCCAAAATGTTGGGATTGGTATGAAAAATCACAGAATAGATAGTTTGGGTGGGAAGGGACCTTAAATCTCAACCAGTTCCACCCCTGCCATGGGCAGGGACACCTTCCACCATCCCAGGCTGCTCCAAACTCTCTCCAGTCTGGCCTTGGACACTTCCAGAGCAGCCCCAACTTCTCTGGGCACCTTGTGCCAGAGCCTCCCCACCCTAAAATGGGTGTGTTTTTACAGCAGAACCCCAAATTCAAGTGGGTCAAAATAGCATTTTAATAATATAATGTCTCCTGTGTAGAAAGTCGACGTCGTTGTTTGCCCTGGCTAGGGCCTGGTCCTTCCACAAAGACTCAGAGTTCATGGATTGATGATCAGAAGGCTTTATTTATAGATAGATATATAGATAGATATTAATAAAAAGATGATTGAGAGAGAGATCAGCAGCTTCTACAGCAGGTTCAGGAGCTGCGATCATCTCTGTGTCTGTCTGTCCAGCACCAGAATGGAATGCACAACAAGAACAGAGAGGAGACCTTCCATTGGTCAAGGCAAACACCTTACCATAAACATTTCTCATATTTACATTCTTTTCTCCTGGGAACTACAGAGAGTTCCCTTTAGAAATGGAGTTAACTATTTAGAATTTAAGACAGGTTAGAAAGAAATTGCTTTTTTCCAGCTTGTCTCTGAAATTTCTCAAAAACCCACTGCCAAGTCGTGACCACGCTCCTGCTTCTACACTAGGACAAACATGAATATTTACATTACCTATAACCCACCCATAATAAAATCCCTCTGCATCCCACGCTGGGCTCCTCACGCTGACCAGACCTGTGGCTTTCTCTGCATGTCTTACTTTGCTTTATTTTCCCTTTTTCAGCCCAGTCCCTACGATCAGCTGGAGGAGGGCAGATGGGAAGCAGATCCCCAGGAAAGCCAAGAGGCACCGATCAAGTGGGCTCCTCGAAATCCCCAACTTCCAGCAGGAGGACGCAGGGCTCTACGAATGCGTGGCCGAGAACGTGAGAGGGAAAAACGTGGCACGAGGACAGCTGACGTTTTATGGTAAGCAGGCTGCCTGCTTTCAGGGCTTTATTGCAGCCAGAGCAATCTGCAGTAAATATTTAGTGAGGATGTCGTTTTGCCAGGATGTTTTTAAAATGAGTTTATTTTCAAACAATGCATCTCGAGAAGGGCGTCACTGGGAGCAAAACCTGCCCCAATGGTGCATGTTAATTGAGAATCAGAGCAGCTGGAACACAAAAACACATCCCTGGAAGGACATTGGCATGGAAACGTAGCTGGGAACGCTCGGAAAGCCACGTTTGCCTTCTCGTGGCTGGGAGGGCAAGGCAGGAAATCTGGGGGAGCATCCTCGTGCTACAGCTCGGGGTTTATTGTGTATGGGTTGTCCCAGCTTTCCTAGATAAATGTTAATTGCTTGATAACCAATTAAGAACTGCTTTCAAGTGGACCAGTGATTGTACAATGTGGGGAGTTGGGGTTTAACACTGCCAGGGCAGAGCCCTCTCCACTCTGAGGCTTTCTGCCCCTGCTCTTCTCTCACTGAAATCAGAGCGAGACAGTGAAATCCTTGAGCCAGGCACTGCAAAATGTCAAATTTCAGCTTCCTAGGCCTGCTCTGTTAAGTAGAAGATGCATTAATTTCTCTGATCCTGGTGCCTGTCCCCAAATTTCTGCTGGAAACAGCCCCACAAAGCAAACTCAGAGTGTGTCTTTACCTGTGCAGAGGTGAGAGCTGCAGGGAGGAGCTTTAGGGGCACCAGGGGCTCTGGGTTTGGTACCAAGGTTCTGTTTGAGGTGTTTTGGAGGGGACAGGCTGCAGGACAGGAGTGCAGAGACCTCCACAGCACCAAAAGAATCCTGGTTTTGCTGCTGTTCCCATCTCCAGGAGCACAACAGTGCTGTTCTTTATAGAAAATACAAATTTGGGTTTTCTCCCCGCAGTGCTCCTGAGGGCCCAGCTCCTGTCAGCAGGGAAGATGGGGATGAACTCCAGAGATCAGGAGAATGTTTTTTGATTTATATTAATTTTGCCACAGAAAGAGTTTGGGAACCAACCCTGCTGGCAACACTGAATTGAATTTGGTGGGTAATGTAATTTTTTTTAAGAAAGTAGGGACGTTTTCAAATTGGAAATATTTCTAAAAGACATTTCATTTAGAAATTGGAACTTTGGGGGCTTCCATTTCAAATGAACATTTCTCCTTTTAAAACTGAGGGAAATATAAAATGAAAAAACATTAAGAAGGCGTGAAAGAGCAAGAACAAAGTGAAATCTTTCATGTTAAGGAAAGAATCCGAGGTTGATTTGAATGGGTCTTAATTCTTTTAATTAGATGCTTTAAAGATTCCTTTTTCTGTGCATCAAACTCTGTGTGTTCCTCCTGTTTTTTCCCATGTGGAGAGTAAATTAAAAGACTCATCAGTTGCAGGGTTTTGCTCTACCCACAGCCAAAGCTGCCTTCCTTGGAAAGCAGTAAATGGAGCCTTTGGAATCCTCCCACCACAGCATATATTGGGTTATAGCCTCATTACTCTGAATTTACCACTCTGGATCCTACACAGGAGCTGCCTCTGTGGCTCGTGCTGGTTTTCACACCCATCGTGGCACCCCAGCAGAGCAGCTCGAGGATTTTTGGGAAGAGGAGTGTCCTGCCCTCAGTCTGCCACACTGGGAAATCTTCCCATCCCTTCCCTGGGGGTGGAGGAGTTCCCGATGGGGAGGTGTCAGCCTCTCCTGCTGCAGGTTGCAAAGAATTCCCTAAAATATCATCCTGGTTGTCTTGAGGATGGTGATTTTCCCAGGGAAGTAGCTCGTTTTTAAGGATAGCTTGTGTTTGGCAGCCAGTACTGAAAATAGACCTCTTAAAAAAACCCAACTTGCATTCTGTACTCCACGTGGCAGCAAAATCTTTTAGGGGAAAGTCACACTGTAAAATTTCAAGCAAATAGTAGAAGAAAAGAATGTCATTTTCCTTAATAATTGTTCCTTTTAAAGTTGAGAGGTGTTATTTCGTTACTGAAATACAACTGCGATGTCGGCAGAGCTTTCAAGTTGCTTTTGGAAGTTTGGGGCTGGTGCCTGGAGAGGGCAACCCTCTGGAGGTGCTGAAAGATGCTGATTTGGATGGATTTGAGAAGGAAATTTTTTATCATGAGGGTGGGCAGGCCCTGGCACAGAGTGCCCAGAGCAGCTGTGGCTGCCCCTGGATCCCTGGCAGTGCCCAAGGCCAGGCTGGACATTGGGGCTGGGAGCAGCCTGGCACAGTGGGAGGTGTCCCTGCCATGGCAGAGGTGGCACTGGGTGGGACTGAAGGTCCCTGCAGCCCAAAGCAGTGGTCCCTGCAGCTCAAATTCAGTGATCTGGGTTATCAGATGTGCTGCCCACGTGCACTCATGTGCTCTGCAGGTTCACAACGTGGCTCTAAGAGCACCACTCTTTTAAACCCAGTTATCAGCATCTGAGCACGGCATAAAAAAAGAAAATAGAAGAAAAAGAAATTCAAATTTGCCTGCTCAGTGTAGATAACCTGGTGTTGTCAGCTTCTCTCTGTGCTCCTGGAAGTTGTCAGGCAAGGTTGACTTCTGCTGTGTTTCATTCTTGTATCAGTGTTTATTTTCTCCTCCGTTAGCACATCAGTGACACTGAAGTTGTTTGACATTCTTGTTGCAGCAGAAGAGGTTAATTAAACGTGCAAGATCTGTTCTTGCTGCATTTTTTGTGCTCTGAGCCCCTGCACCAGGCTGTGTTTTACCACCCTCCTCAAGGATTTGTGCCCAGGGCTGTGTCCCACTTGATGGATCGACCTTCCTGTGGAAACATGTTCCTGTTAATGCAATTACAGAGCCTTACTCCTGTTTCCCTGGCTGATGGAGCTCTGCATGACAGGTTTCCTTGCTGTGCCTCTTGTTCTCCCTGCTGCTTCTGGCCCAGGTTAATTCCTGGCAAAGGCACGTGCTGAGATTCCTGGGGCTGTCCCGTGCAGGGCCAACAGCTGCACTCCATCCTTGCTGGTTCCTTCCAACTCAGGATATTCCCTGATTCTGAATTAACAAATCAGGCTGCACAGCCTCTTCTTTTCCACCTTTCAGCAGCTCTGACTGCTGGTGCTGCCTTCCTGACCGGGCACCTTGTTCCCTGTGCCAGCTGAGCCCTGTGGCTGAGGCAGCTGAGGTCCCAGCGGGACACAGAGCACAACCACTGCCTCTTCTCCCAGTTTCTCCCAGTTTCTCCCCTGAACTCTGCAGCGAGGGCACTCCACACCATCAGCTGTGCATCTTGGGATGCACTCCCATTGACCTGATTGTATTTTTAATCTGCCTGCTCATAAATTTTACATTTGCTAACCCTCCGCAGGGCTAAGATTTATACCCCAAGCAAACAGCAATGCCAACAATTATTTCTTTCCTGGCAGAAGTACAGTAAACAGATTACCTTAACCAGCTAATTTAAAAAGAAATTACCTTTTTGTTCATAAAACCAGCATCAAGGAGAGGCTTATTTATTATTGATGTTTAATTCGTGGTAAGTTTAGATGCTGTTTCAACCCAATCTTCTTTTGCTGATATTTGTGACCCAGAGGCTGCTCATCCCTGGGTTTAAACTCCTGGGGCTCTGCTTCCCTGGATTGACTCTGATGAGTCAATGCAACATCCAGAGATCTTCCTTCCCAACAAAATATTTAGTCTGAATAGCAGAAAATACGAAAAATAGCAGCTGGTTGAGGTGATCCAAATATAAACAAGGTCAGTGGGGCTGGGAGGGACAGCCCTGGGGAGGGCTGAGGAGCTGCACCACCCCTGAGAACATTTGTTTGGCAGATTTTGATATAAAACATGGGATTCATCCCTAGTTTTCCACTCAGATCAACACTGGGAAATATCCAAGCTCCAAACCAGCTACACCAGGAAAAAATTGCAGTTGAAATGTTTTCCGAAAAGTGTTGTCACAGCACCATCCTCATTAACAGACAGTCAGACTTATTTGTCTCTAATTACAGCTCTTTGCAGCAGTTTGTGAGACATTCAGCAGAACCCATTTAATCGGCTGGGCCCCTTTTCAGATCAAATCCTTCTCAAATCCAAATCCCACTAAGAATTTGTGAGGCTCTGTAACTCTGCAGAGTTCCCTTTTCATCAGCGGGCCTGGGTTTTGTTTGGGCAAAAGCCCAAATGCCACTCTGTAAAATAGCCTCAAATGTAAATCAGATTATGCTCTTTGTTATGGCCAGACATCTAAAAAGGAAATTTGCTCAAGTCAGGCAGTTTTATGTCTGCTCAATTTAGGTCCCAAATCACAAATAATCTGCTGAAAATTCAAATAAATTGAGTTTCTGGACTGGATAAAAGTACAAGAAAATTCATGTAAAGATGGCAAGGGTATTACTATTATTATTATTACTATTATTATTATTATTTATTATCTTTCACATCACTCACTAGAAAACCCTGTTGCTCCCTTTTACACAGGTACTTGTTAGTACAGGAAGGAATAACTCTGATTTTGAATTCTTTGCTGCCTGAGGGAAGTCTTGCATCCAGAACAAGTTCCCTCACAGAGCACAGGCGTGTTTGTCTTTGGCTTTTCCTTTTCCAGGAGATTGCTGGAACCCTTACAGAGGAGCTTAATTCTCAGGAGATTCAGAAAAAGTCTCATATTATTATTGTTGTGGCAGGGAGAAACACCTCTCCAGCAGGAGAAGCAAAAAATACTTACACACTGGGATATACATTATATTTATTAATTAACCAATCAGAATGAAGCACATTTCTAATTCTACTTCTCCAAACCTATCCAAACTTATTTCTAATTTATGAAAACTGTCGTAACTCTTACACAAAACTTACATAGAATTTGCACATTTGGCCTCTATCTGTTCTTTCTGTTTAGGTACAAAAACTTATCTAGAAAATGGCAGTAATGTAGCGATGTTTATATTTCATCTAGGACAGGGCACTGTGAAAGTCAGCACTGCTGTACTAAAAAACTAGGTTTAAGGGCTTTTTTAACTCAACTAATACAATTTCTCAGTATTTAGGGCACTTAAAATATATTTCTACTGAAAACTAAAGTTTATACTTCTACTTCATGTTTGTGTGACTCAGTTTCTACAGCGATTTTAATTCAATCCCTGTGTTCTTACTTGTTTCTGGGCCTGAAGAGCTGAGACCCAGGGGAGCTCTCATTCCAACAGGTTATTAGGGTCAGTTTGTAGAGAGGCAGGACAGAAACCTCCTGCCCCAGTGGCAAAAGCTGCTGATGTTCCCTAAGGCTCAGAGAAATGGAGGTTGTTTAGGTGCAACATTCCAGCAGATTGCTGTGCTGGAGGATCTGCAGAGCTCTGAGTGGTACAGATTTCCAACAGCCCTTAATTGGCAGCGGAGGTCAGGGGGAAAGGATTAGGAGGAGGAAAGGAAGAGAGAGGAAAAGTGGTAGCTCAGGGTCTGGTTTCACATCCCTGTGATCTTTGGGAAGGAAACAAGTGAGGGATCTGAGGGGTTTGTGCACAGGAGCTGTGTCCCTGTTTGGGGCAGCATGATGTGTGCACTTGTCTGCAACAGCCTTACACTGGCTACACTCTTTATTTTCAATTACTCATCTGTTTTTCCCACCTGGTTAGGTTTTTTTTTTTTTTTTCCACTTCTTACACTTGGCTTTCTGCTCTTTAGACTGCTCTGATCCTGGGCTCAGTCTCAATCTCCTTAGAATAGAGATAGTAATGGACAAGTCATTCAGCCTTTCATCTGCCATTAATGATGAATTACACAGCCTGCACCAGGTCATCAGCTGCTGGAAATTGGCTTAGGAACACTGAAATCAATATACACCAGCCGAGAATTGGATTCTGGATATGTATTAGCACCTCATTTGCCTGAGTCTTTTTGGCTGTTTGGAACTTGCAGATGATTGCAGACTAAATCCTACAGGTTTATTTCTGGTTTATTTCTCATATTTCTCCCTTACTTCTGGGGGTTTGTTACTCATTTCTGGTGTGATGCATCATCACCTGCCACGTCATTTCATTTTCAAACATCTTTTGGGACATGATTTCCAGTTCCTACTTTTGCCTTTCAATTTATTACAGTGAAGGACAGACTGCCTCTGGATTTTTTTTTTTTTGTCTTATAGAAGAATATATTTGGGCATATTTTCCTATTCACCTGGTTTTAACTGTCCCACTTTTTGCTGGTGAAGACTGAAAGGTGATCAAAGGTAAACAGGGCTTTTTTCTCACTCTTTCCATCACTTTTCTTCTGTCCCCCTGAGTACAAACCCCAGACAGCTCTCATCTCTTAGGAGGGGGAGATTTTTCTCTAAAGCAATCCTTTTGTAAGAGTCTTGCCTATAGCTCTAAGCTTTTTCTTCCACTTTATAGATTTAGAATATGAATTTTGCTTGCAACTCCGATGAATTCTTAATCAGCTTCCAGATTTTCCCTCCAGGATGTTTCCAAGGCCACTACACTCTTGAGTACTCCAAGCAGGGCCAAAATATTTCCTGTAAAAGAATTCCTCTTTGGTCAGCGCCACTGAAATGATCCAAAGGGTTTTTTTCTGGACCAGTCACAAATTAAACCTTGTCATTATCTCAGAGAATGTCACTGTACCGGAAAACGTTGCAGAGAGGAGCTGGTTTCATCTCCTTATTTGAATTATTTTAATTATCATGCCTGGAATCTCGTGCCGTGTTACCTTGGTCTGATCCCCAGTGGGCTCCTGCCACATTTCATTAGGCTGTGGCCACCCTCCTTCGATGGCTCAAACACATCTGCAGCGTGAGCCAACCCCTGAGTATTCCCCAAGACGAAGCCAAGAGCTTCTCTCTGCACTGAACTGTTGAAAGGAGAGCTTGACCTAATTAGAAAAGGCTCCCGAAGAGCAGCAGAGAACGAATTCCTGTGAAACAAAGGACTCCGAGCTCTTCACTGAGGTTATTTTCTGACCTGTGCTGCTCGTGCTGGAGTTGCCTACACCATAAATGGCTTTGGAGTGGAAATTTTATCCAGTTCAGATAACTGGAGGGGGTTAGGGAGGTGTAGGGTGGAGGTTTTGGCTCCTGGGTGCTGCTCCAAAGGGTGATGTGGATTTGGGGATGGCAGCTTCCAGCACTGCATGTTTCATCCTCAGCACTCAGGGCAGGAGTTGAGATGAACAACCCACAAACTACCCCAAAAATTACCTTTTGGAGAAAATTTCCTTTGTCTGGGAAGCCTGTATGAAATGAGGATGAATTCTGAATTTTCTCTCCTCCTCACCACAGGAGTTATCTTTGCTTTTGCACAGCAAACCCTTGTGTTACAGAGCACAGCTTACCACTCATGGCTCTTCTTGATTTGCAGATTATTTCCAGTTGTTTTGTCTGGCTTGGGTTTTTTTTGTTGTTGTTGTTTTCATGTGGGAAATCTGTAAAACAGCTCTGCAAAAATAAAAAAGGCAAATGGATCCGTGTGGGTTTTATAGAGCTCCTTTCATGGGATCATAAAATTCCCTTCAAAATGATGAGTTAGATGCTGTTAGAATAGTAAATATGTAAATTCATGAGTAATTTGCAAATGTCCTTGAGCCACTGAACCCGTTGCAATTGCTTGGCTCGATGGAATTGTTCAAGTTCTTACTCCAGATGACAGAACTGACTTTCATCTTCCTACATTTAAAGGCTTTCCCTTTCCCATCTCTTTAGATACAGACAATAAACAAGCTTAAAATATTACAGGGGCAGGAGGGGCAGCCAGAGAAGTAAACACAGCTCACTTTTCCTTTTACTTCTGCGTTGTCAGGATGCTCAGTTCACTCTTTTTTTGGGAGTCCCTTGGAGCTGAGATGCTGTGGAAATCTCTGCAGCTTTCTCTGTGCTTTTTAGGCACGTTCAGGGTGCCAGGGGTGGGGTTAGACACAGCCTGAGCTCCCTGAATTTGTGTTTCCAGCACCACATCATCACAGACTTGCCACTATTTTGGGTATAATCACACCAATCTGCCGTTTTGATGTGATATTTAAAAATCTATCCTTTTAAACCTGTCTCTGGACCCTGTCCCTATCCAAAGGAGACCTGTAAAGTTGTGACCTGGATTTGAGGAATCTTAATTTTTTCTTTTATCTGATTACACAGGGAAAGGTATTAATCAGGTTCTTGGAGACCTCTGCTGGTAATATCATCCTGCTAAGTCAGATGTTCTTATGTCAAAATAAATCAAATGACAATTAAAAAAATCTGAACTCCTCTATTGTTTAATGGGACCATCTGAAAAGTGTTATAGGTATATTAAGATACTATTAACAATAGGATCTGAGAGAGATAGTATTGTAGATTGTAGATATATCTGGACAAAAGGTAACTCCTAAGGAAGTCTGAGGTTTTGTACAGTCTTCAAAAATTAGCGGAATTTAGTGGAATCTGGCTGAAATTAAACTCTATTAAAAAAAAAGAAAAACCATCAAACGGATAAAAATATGTGAAACACATTTAAAAATACAATCTCACATGTGGCTGAAAACTACCAGTGCCGGTTATATCCAAATCCTACCAAACTGTGTCCCCAATCTCTGCCTGTGGCCTTTCTAGGTTTATTCAGTGTCATTGATACAATTACTGTGTCCAAAGATGTTTGTTCTATGGCAAGACGTGGGGATATGGCTGTAACCAAGACAAGACTGAGAGCCTGTGCCTGAAGCCGTGCCTGTAACCATGCAGAGTTACTGGAATCGCCTTAATTTCAGTGCAGAAGTAGTTCTAAATTACAAGTTATTTTAGAGCTTTGAAGCCCAGGTCGTAGAGACCCTGAGGAAGAAAATGTCCCTATTTGAAGGAGCAGGGGTATAACTATTGCTTTGTTTTCGTAGCATGAGCAGGCTTTCTGAAGCTACTCTTTTTCTTTAAGGGGTTTTGCTAAAAATAAAATAAAAGCAGCTTCTGACGTTGCCTGCGCGACGTCATAGAGAGGAGCTGGACTCGGGGAAGAGCAGTTATTAATGGTGTAATTAAACCTGGCTCGTGAAGGTGCTGACGAGGGGAGAGGCATCCCTTTGGCAGCCCAGAGCTGTCCACGAGGGCTTCTCTCCCTGCTTGCCTTGCAGCCCAGCCCAGCTGGACCCAGCGGATCGGGGATGTGCACGCGGCCGTGGAGGAGCGCGTGTCCTGGGAGTGCCGCGCCAGCGGCCGCCCCAAACCCTCCTACCGCTGGCTCAAGGACGGGGAGCCCCTGCTGCCACAGGTAGGCACTGCTGGAACCCCCCCTGGGACACAACCTGGGGGTGCTGTGCTGCTTCTCTGGGCGTGGGTTGGTTTTGGGATGGGGAAAGATGGAGACGCTCCAAAATCTTGGAATCTCGGTTTGGGTTACCACTGGCTCAAGGACAGGGAGCCCCTGCTGCCACAGGTAGGCACTGCTGGAATCCCCCTGGAACAGAATCTGGGGGTGCTGTGCTGTTCTGCCAGTGCTCTGATCTCTGGGCGTGGGTTTGTTTTGGGATTGGGAAGAATTGAGGAGTTCCAAAATCTTGGAATCTCGGTTTGGGTTACCACTGTGTCAAGGATGGGGAGCCCCTGCTGCCACAGGTAGGCACTGCTGGAACCCCCCTGGAACAGAATCTGGGGGTGCTGTGCTGCTCCTCCGGGCGTGGGTTGGTTTTGGGATGGGGAAAGACGGAGGAGCTCCAAAGTCTTGGAATCGCGGAATGGTTTGGGTTGGAAGGGACCTTCAGGATCATCTTGTTCCACCCCTTCTGGATCTGAGATTAGCATGATAAATAGGGAAACATTTAAAAATTCCCATGGGGAAAAAGAAGAGGGAAAATATTTTGAGAATTATTATCTTCTTTCAGTGTTTACCAGGAAAATCTGGTAAGCAAAGGCCTAGCAAAGCATTATGGCCATGAGAAGAAATAACTGATTGTTGAGGGAATGGTCAAGTGATCAGTATAGAAAGGAAAGGATTCATCTATTCTGGCTAAGGAGGTGTTTGTTTTAGGAATAAAAAGAAAGAAAAATTCTGAAACAGATACTTATTTTACACAGGGGTCCTAAGCAAACAAATGGAAGAACCTGACTAACCGGGAGTGTAATAGCACTGATAGCAAAAACAATTGCCACCTTCCACTGTCCCAGGGTGCTCCAAACCTTGTCCAGCCTGGCCTTGGTCACTGCCAGGGATCCAGGGGCAGCCACAGCTGCTCTGGGCACCCTGTGCCAGGGCCTGCCCACCCTCCCAGTCAGTCCTCCCATGCCTGGTGACACCTCCCCACAGCTCCAGGAGCTGCTGCCAGGGACAGGCAGGACAACAGCTCTACATTCAGAGCTCCTCCCCAAAATGAAGGATCCACGATGCAAGCCTAAGGCTGGAAAGAAGAAGAAGGAATGGCTGGGTGGGGTTTTGGACGCTGTCACCAGAGAACAATCGCCCTGGATTAATTATTTTAATTTATGATGTTCAGGCGAACTTCAAGTGGTAGTGAAACCTTGGAGTTCCTGCTGGTCTTCAGTGGTGTTCGTGCTCCTCCTGCTGAGCTGTGTCCTTGTGCAGGTGACCAGGAGCTGTGCAATCACACCCCTCCCACCACCATGTCTGCCCAGCCTTTTCTGGAGGGTCATCACCCAGTCCACGACCCCACCTTGTCACCACACACTCAACCAAGCCACCAGAGCTTTGGTTTCACAGTAGCCAGCACTTTTTCTCCTTCACTTGCCGTGAAAGAACATGGCAGCCCCGATTGGATCATACCCTAATAAAAATTGCACAAACATTAAATTTCTGCCCTAAGGCCAAGTAGAAAACCAATAGCTCTTTATTTTAGAATTTTTTTTTTTTTTTAAAATGTCAAACTCCTGAGGAGGGAGGGAACACTTTGCTGTACTTATTAGAATGGATAACTCGAGCTCTGTCTCTTCAGGCTGAAAAATGATAGCCTGGTCTTTCTTTCCACACACTAATTCTGGTCGCTGGCAGAGGATCCTGTTCTTACCTCACGTTAGTGGCTGATATGAAGTAAAGGAGCATTAAATTATTAGCATCTGCATTATTTGCAGTAAACTGCAGAGGATTTTAAGTGTTTCTGTCTGTGCTGGCTAAGATGCAGCCAGTCTTACCAGCCTAGATTGCCATATGAACTCAAAATGGCCTCAAGCGGTGCCAGGGGAGGTTTAGGTTGGACATCAGCAGGAATTTCTCCATGGAAATGGTGGTCAGGCATTGGAACTGCCCAGGGAGGTTTGGAGTGCCCATCCCTGGAGGTGTCCAATAAACCTCTATGTGCTATAGTTTAGTTGCTGTGGTGGTGTTTGGTCACAGGCTGGACTTGATAATCCTGGAGGTCTTTTCCAACCTTAATGACTCTGTGATTCCATGGAAATACCATTGTTTTAAATGTTTCTGAGGATGGGGTTGGCTGTGATGTGCCACTGTGGAACAGAAGTGCATTTCTTGCTCCAAGCTTATCTCCTTGAAAGGGATATTAATCTAAATGCTTTGGGTATTAAATCAATGAGGGGTCAAGGGAAAGTCCTCCAATTTAAATTGCATTTACCAACTCCTATATTGGTTTTACCATTTAGTCTCTAACCTGACATAAATTTGGCTGGCAGACTAATAAATTGCAGCATGCAAATCCTTCCTGTTACGGCTACTTCATTTTGTCCCCCTCGCTTTAAACACAGCACAGCATTTGGGTTTACGTTCTGAGGGAGGCAGAACTCTGTCATTGTGGAGTTTGTTTGGCTGTTCCCCCCAGGGCAGGGTGCAGCTGGAGCAGGGTTCTCTGACCATTCCCAACGTGAGTCTCTCGGATGCTGGGATGTACCAGTGCGTGGCGGAGAACCGACACGGAGTCATCTTCGCCAGCGCCGAGCTCAGCGTCACAGGTGAGTTCACTTCCCTCCCAGGAACAGAAGGTAGCTCTGCCCAAGCTGCTTGTGCCACTTTGCAGTGTTGGTTTCCTTCTTTCCATCTTAAAATTAAAATTACAACACGGTTTATGGAGGGAAAAAGGGGTTTTTAGTTCAGTATTTATTTTAGGATTTTTGGTTTAGCGTTTTGTCCAGGTGGGATGTTTTGAAAATGTATCTACGCTGTTACACTGAAATACACACAATTATAGGCTTTGCAAAATTAGCATATTTATTAAAGATTTTTTAATGAGAGGCTCGAGTGAGTTTTTTGTTTTGAGCAACTTTTTTTTTTTGATGGGTTTATTTTAGTTTATAAAAGTATGTTTCGGAGAGGACTTTGGTGTCTGGGGCTTTTAAACTGTTTTTTTGGTTTAACGGTACAGTGGGATTTAGTCCTTAGACTTGGAAAATTACAAGTATGTAGGCTAAAAGAACTAAGAATACATAAAATTATATAAAAGAGTATGTAAGAGGGGTATAAAAGAAAAAGCAAAAAATCATTCTGGCATTAGCAGCATCTGAAGCAGAAGGGGATCTTTGACGATTCGTTTTGAAGGAAGGCGTGAAATGAAAACTTGGGGAAGTGGAGAGCAGAGAACAGGTGTTTGTCATTCCCATATCATCCCATATTCCCATATTCCTGCGGGTGAGTGAGCAGGAATATGGGAATATTTGTGGGTGACAAACCTCCCTGGAAGGAGATTTCTCTCCTCTGAAGAGACCTTTCAGCAATCTAAAGGCAACCAAAGCAAAGCAGCTTCTGCCCCTCAGTTCTGTGCACATCAACTCTGCTCCTCCCAGATGCAATCAGGAGAAGCTCCAAGTGGGGAAACACTTGGATGAGGGGAGAGAGCCGAGGTGACAGAGCCAGGATCTTCTCAGAGGTGCCA
>VZRF01001509.1:0-134868 GCA_013396875.1 Vireo altiloquus
ACAGGGATGATGGTTCATCTCTTCTGATATCTGTAACAGTTCAGGAGATCTGTCTGGCTATGCACCAGTGTGGCCTGAGCCCTCAAGATCTACTGTGCCCCAATACTCTGTTCTTGCAGTAATTCCAGTGTGTTTAGGAGAAGGAGAGGTGTGTGCACACTAAATTCACATAATTCAAGGCTTTCTTTTCCCTAAGTATCTCCTAGAGGAGCTTGCAAGAGAAGCAGCAAAGACAAAAAATAGAGGAAACCAAGAATCTTGTTCCACAGCAACAAGCTAACATCAACTGTCTCACCTGTAAATACCTACTGCTTCTTATAGTAAATCTTTACCATGAATGCTCAATGATATTTAGCTACTCCTGTAAAATGGTATCAAAAGAACAAATACCAACAAACGCCTTGCTGCATGTGAAAAATCACTACGGAAATCCTCCCTGCAACAATTTGTGTTATAAAAATGTATCTGTAAAATGTCTTTGGTATTAAGACCAATTACTGATTATTGACGTATAAATTATGAAAACAAATGCAATAGCTTTAAATGCTTGTATGCAGTCTTTTCCTCTTAATCAAAATACACTGCTAATTGTGAGACAGCAGGACTCAACACCTACTCCTTGAAGGACAGTGGATGCAACCAGTGAAAGCTTTGCCACTCACAAAATATTTTGCCTTAACAAAATATTGCTAAGACTCACTATCTTTGTGGAGGAAACCCAGGAATGTGTAGCAACATCTCACCTCTGGCACTCCTTTCCCTATGCCCTCTTGCTGACTGCATGAAAGTTTCCAAAATTCACTGCTTACCCCACAAAGCAAGCAAATAATTTCTAAAAAATCTACCATAAGGAAGTTACTTTGTGTCAGGGCTATCATATATTAAAACTGCAACAGGATTACAAGCAGAGCCTAAGGACATCACCAAATCTAGGCAGTAAACTGCAGAGCCTTTGGGGTAAGACTGCCTTGTCATTCCTCATATGCACACCACCCCAAATAGAACCGAGCCAGAATATTCAATGGCACCTATCATATATCACCACCATCTCAAAGAAACACATAACCTTTGGCAAGGCTCTTAAAAGCACATGGTTTCAAAAAATAAATTGGATTCTTGCCATTTGCCTTCTGTTTACAGCTTTGCACAGACACGCTCTCGGCTCCTGCCAATCATGGATGAGAGATGTGTACTCTTAAATAATGGAAGCTGCCTGCAGATTCACAAAACTTGCAGGCATGAGGCCTGAGGAAAACACGACCAGATATCACAAGAAAACTGTGTAATATTCAGCACAGTTATCTCAACGGAGGGGAAGTGCTACCTCCAGCTTGTTCATCAACAAATACATTCAGTGCTTTATGAGAAATATTGGTGCACAACAGTTTTAAGGAATTTTAAGGACTCTGTATAATGACTACAAAGGGCACCATGATCTGTAATATCAATCAAGGTAATTCTTTTCTCTTGAAACCTGAAGGCTTGCAAACACTTGCCTGTATTAGGCAGGGCGCAAAGTCCACTTCATACAGCTACAGGCTGTGAAGAAAAAATAATTTTAAAAATTGGCCTGGCAAGACTGGCCCTGACCATAGCTCATTGTTTGGGAAACTTTTTTTCAATTGCCAGGCCTAACACACATTCATTTGTATTTACAGAAGCATCAGCCCTGTGTCCTGCACAACCAGTTCCTACTAAGCTGCAATTTTTGTGATCCTCTGAAGGGAGAGGGAGACATTAGGCCATCACAGGTTGCGTGGGATCAGGAAAAAGAGGCATCCCTGGTGTCCCTAGCAGGAACTTGCACTCAAGGCCAATGCATATCTGAGACAAATATTTGTCAGAGCAGGGAAGAGAGGTATGAAAAAACATCTTCCTATAGGGTGCAGATCCACAGGGAATTCCAGTACCTGATTTTGTTCTCCTAGAGCCTCTGGAAATCAAGATAGTAAGTTTTTCTGGAAGCTGGGGAACAGTTTGTGGTTAAGAGCAGAGCCAGTTTTCTTCACACCACAGAAAAGTTGTAATTTCCCTATATTCCATTAGTGGTTTAGTTGTGAAGCTTAAGAATAAATACTATTGACTTACAAGACTCTCAAAAATTCTCTCCTAGCAAGGTGATAAGGACTCCAGCTCTGATCCATCAAAGCATTTTTGGAAAATGCTTAAAATTAAGTGCATGAGCGCTACCACTGCTGTCAGCATTTTGCTGGATCATAGCCACAGGGCTCAGGTTTTGCCGTAGAATTCTCATTATTGAGTACATTTATCGGACTAGCTCCCACCACACTTACCAAGGAGTGCCTTTCCTATCTTTAGTAACCTAATATCTGATTTGCATTTAAGCAAAAACTTCCTTTTAAAAACCACATGCCATTAAGAACAAAACAAAGCCAAACCACAGCTACTGAATAAAATGTAAAATGTGCACTCCTGCTCCCTACCATCTCACCTTTTTAATACCTAAATTGGCTCTTTTCTTCATACAAGATTTGCTGCATCCTTTTTCCAGCCGTTAACCAAACTCTAAACCTGGCAAATTCATGGACCATTTCTAAACTGTGTGGGAAATTTCCTTCTCTGCCAAGCCTGCTACTCTCTATGATACAGCAATCAGTCTTGCTGATGAATTCTAACACTAAAGCCAAATTACTAAACACTCTAGTGAAATCAGGGGAAGCAAATTAATTCCTTATGTTTCCACTTGAAGAAGAGCTACAGAAGAGGTGCATCAGGTCAGAGGGAAGAATAGGCAAAGTCCTTAACTCTCACTGTAGCTTGTTTTGGATTTCCTTGTGGTACTTGGTCCCTCTGAACACCACCACTGTTCTTATCTCACCTCTCATTCAAAAATGTGAGAAAAGCATGAGCCCACCACTTGTCACAGGACCCTGAGCTGGTCACAGCTTTGCAGAACCACAATCCAGACCCTTTTCATAAGCGAGTTTCCCAATGAAGATCAGAAGGCTGGAAACAAAATTCTTAGAAACAAATAAAAACATCAAACAGGTAATACTAGATCAAACCCTTAGATTAGGAAAACCTCAAAATTACTAGAGCTGAAATGGAAAGGTTTATGTACCTGTGATTATATAAAACCCGTGGTTTTAGACTGACAGTGGCTTTTCTGGATCAGAGCAAATACTGCCCAGGCTCCTACTGTTTTTAAGGAAAATGGTAGACTAATAGAGAGAAAATCTAATGGATCTTATCCTTGCTGCCAACTCAGATATCCTGCCCAGTCTTTTGGTACTTAAGTATGACCATGGCCACTGTTAGCCCCAAAATCTCAGGTTCCAAGCACTGGCGATGAAGCTAACTACGAAAGTCAGCACAAACCAAAGTTTTACTACAGGTGTTTGGGAAAACACCTACTATCAAGGAAAATTTGTGTACCTTCAGCTTCCTAAAGTGTAACCTTTGCAGTGTGAAACATGGGAGCATAATGACGCCTTAGGTTTTAACTTTTATATTTTACAAAGCCTGTACTGCTAGTGTAACTCTCAAGTTTCCTGTAGCTTGTTAAGTGCTGTTCTCTTATACTAACATAGACATAACAAAGCCTCTCCAGCTTGCTCTCCAAGGACACCCAGATCCTACTAGGCCCAAAAACTGTAAAACATCATCTTGAGGAGGAAGGGGAAACTTGGGAAAATTACATCATTAGCTAAAGTTTTAATAGGCAAATTTATGCAAATGAACCAAACCAATAAAGGTGTGACGAACTCGTGACCTGTCATCCACATTAGGATCCACTGAGGCAGGACCCTCTGGACCTGAGAGTGTACCTCTGAAGGCCTTTCAAATAAATACCTCCTTTATTCCCTTTTTCCCGTCTAATCTCTGTTTCTAGGTAGCCATTTAAGGCATCAATACAATGTCCCTTTGGAAAGAGGGAAGAAGATGCAGCTTCACAGAATCATAAAACGGTCTGAGTTGGAAGTGACCTTAAAGATCATCCAGTTCCAAACCTGATGCCATGGGCAGGGACACCTTTCACTAGAGCCTCATCCAGCCTAGCCTTGAACACTTCCAGGAAAGTTGTAACCACAACCTCTCTGGGCAGCCTGTGCCAGCAACTCAACACCCTCATCCTAAAAAATTGTGTCCTTACATCTACTCTGAATTCACCCTCTTGCAGTTTAAAGCCATTACCCCTTGTCCTATCCTTTCTGGCCCTTGTAAAAGACACTCTCCAGCTTTCTCATAGGCCCACTTTGGGCACTGGACAGTGCTGTAAGGTCTTCCCAGCGATTTTCTCTTGCTGGTTCTGACACCAAACTGGTAGGAATGCAATGAACGGAAATTCTTCTTCCCTTCAAGTCAATGGAATGTGATCTCCCTGTGCACCCTCCCACACAAGCTGCCACGCCATGCCCTGTTTCCCCTGCTATACACTCGCAGTTCTCCCTGGGGATGCTGTTTTTGGTAGTGGGTACTCCTGGCCCCACTCAGGAGTACCCACTCTTGTACAAGCTGTGGGCTTGTGGTGGGTCTCGGCAATCCTCAGGGCTGTCCCTGGCTCAGTAAACCCTCCTGTACACCTTGATGCCCTGCTCTTCTATGGAATGCACCCTCTTGGGGCCGTTTGCTCAGGCAAGTCCTCAACCCATGGCTTCCCAGCAGGCAAAGTGATTTACCAGGTCCTTGGGGAGAAGAAGGAAGCACCTGAGAGAGCTCCATAACCGTGCCCCATTTTGAATGTCAGGAAAAAACCAGTGCATTTTTAGGGAATCCAAGAGGGAATTGGAGAAAACCCGCAAGTTAAGAAAGCTATGAACAGAGACTGTTCTGTCCTGGGGAAAAGGAGACTAAAAGAGAACACGAGTCTCCAAATAAGTAAAACGATGCTGTCTCTGGAGCAACACAAGCACAGTATTAAATTTAGGGAGAGTTTTCTAAGGACAAAAATAATGGATCACTGGAAAAAAATCACCCAGTGAACCTGTGGCATCTGTGCGTGTGGAGGTTTTAAAGCAGGTTAGATGAGCACATCCCGACATCCTTCCAGACATAAGGCTCTACACAGACACCTGGCTATCACAAGGTAAGTAATAAAAATCAAAAGGATCTTGAAAGGCAGAGATCCAAGAGACATACATTTAGTGCCATTTACCAGCTGGCACGTTTGTGCCAGGAGACGTTACGGAAAAGTCTAAATTGTTGAAAGTGGCTACTCACACAAAAGGATGGCACTGGGATAAAAGCATCAGATGAGAGGAAACAATACTCTGCTTTCCGGCTCTGCCAGAGACTCCTAGCATGACCATGGGCAAGTCACTTCATCTTTCCGTGACGTTATTTGTGCAATGAAGATAACGATAATTCCTTTATCTGTATAGACTTGAGGGGCAGGAACTAACTATTCAGATGCTGCCAGCACAATCTTTACTTTGGCCCGCAGGCACTGCTGTAAGGCAAATAAAGAAAAGAAGGAATACCTGCAAGCATTACTCCTGACAGCTGCCTGCTTCTATTTATATCACAAGCAACTTGGTGATATCACACTGAGCTCAAACATCGAACAAAAACCCTATGTGAGGGACAAAAAAGAAAATTATGAGGAAATTTGTTGCAAAGGCTTATTTTCATAATTTAATAACTCTCTCCAACTTCTGTTCCCAAGTAGAAGCACTAGTTCTGTGCTTAAAGACAAACATTGTGCAAAATTGCTTTGCTGAGGCAAAACTGCAGAGATCACGACTGAGCAACACAAGCTCAGGATGAACAACAACCTTTTGAATGGGATAAATGCAGCTGCATATGAAAGCATGGCTTTTGACTCTCCCCACCCTGCAGAGGCATCACTTTTCTGCAGGAAGCAAATACAGACTCTACTGACAAAATACGGCAGGCTTTTTCAGTCCAGTTAGTTTCTGGAGGTGTTGAAAAGGATTTAGAGACCAACTCAAGAATTTGCCAGAACATTTCTAACATGAAAACTCAATTTACAGACTGTACAGGGACTCTCTAGTCCAATTTTCCCCCTTACTGCTGACAGGGTATGTCCTAAGCCCTTGTCTACTTAACTGGGTCACCACAGGCTCAGGAGCTCAGGGCAATGCTAAGGTACCAGGAGAACAGCCTGAACATCTGAGGGTGGGATTGCCATCCAGAAGCTAAATGGTCCCAACAGAGATTGCAGCTGTTTTGAATGGCGGCTGCACATGGAGTGCATAAATGGACATGTCTTTAGCTCTTCCTCGTCATCAGAACTGTGGTCAAACAGGTTGCTTTCTGCAATATGATGCTCATCCCAATCTACGCTGGTGGGTGGCTGGTCCTCCCATGACAGTATTTTTCACTGCTTTGTAAGTATGACTATAAAAAATTAAGCAAGATATATGCACACAGGATAGGAAAGTGGGAATTCTCTGCCTTTTTACCTTTCATTTCTGGTAGTACCACTCTCTGAAGCATCAGCGGGAAAAAAAATGTGCCACAAATCCACATTTTAGATCCATTTACCTCCTGGCTGCAAAACAAAAGTTTTGCTACTCCTAGATATTGCTAGGAAGAGACTTATAGGAATTGGGCAACGGAAGCATTTGTGCAGCCCCACTCTCTAATGTATCTTGAGGCTTTGGTGACATTGTCTCATTTGGCTTTAACATGATATTATAGAAAGATGGAGGAAAGACAAGTTTCACTGCATCCAGATTCCTCTCTTGGTTCACAACCACTGTAACAGGATTACAGATTTGGTTTTGGCAAGTTCTGCTTATACTGATCACTTGCTTCCCCTTGGCTTTGTAACTGTTACAAGAGAAGAGGGCATTTCAACATCAGTCACTGCAGGTTCCTCCTTCTGAGGAGCTTCTTGGTTCTCTTCTCCAACTTGGACCAGGAAATGACTCGGATAGACTGAAGGAAGTGCCCTAATTCCTGCAACTCTCTTTTCTTCACCTTTATTCATTGTGTGGACTAGACCACCAAAAACTGAACTGAGGAATTAAAGTACATTTATGTATGTCTTCTCTATATTCATAAAACACTTCCTGTTTGGTATCACCCTGCACATTTGTGACTCTCCTTTGACCAACCTTCATGCTGCAAGTGCTCATTGCATCTAGTGGCTGGCTGAAATCGTGCCTTGAAGATGTCAGAAAGCAGTCCAAACAGCAGATGACAGGATGGGGTGGCTACTAGAGCTCACTGCACAAACACCAGCTGCTCGCAGGCATTCGCCTGTATCCATCACAGGTCTGTGATGACGTTAGCTCCCACTGCTCTTGGAAGAAAGCAGCTTACAGCACCACTGAGAACTATCCACCCAGCACAGGATTTCCTTCAGACGATGCCTTGAGTCATCCACAGGGGTATCATCTCAAGATCAGACGTGTACAACAGTCTGCACGGGTCCAGGGCTCAGGCTGCTTAGACTGAAGAGATGGAAATCAAACCATACGGGTTCTCTACTATTCTGTGCCTCAGGTTGTTGCATATTAGCTTGACTCTCTCTCCCTAAATGTTCCCAGCATAAATGTGAGATGGTAACAGTAAGTGGCATTAAAAACGTGAATGATGAATGCTATGCATCAGGCAGGATGATTAAATAACTGTGTGTAGATTCTGCGGCATATTAGCTTCTCTGCCTTCTGACATGATAATTGATCATTCCTAATCTATAGCAGAAACAAAACAGAGATTACCTCCCCTCAAACAATTCAGCTTCTAGTCCCCTTTGTTCATTCCCCCTTCCCCTCCCTCACGCAAGGGGGAAGCCCATTAACTAGCTCTAACTGTTTTTAATTCACAGGTATTGAAAATGGGATCCTAGCAATGCACGTAACTGATCCCGTTTCACAGGACTGCCTTCCAAGGAACAGCAAAGGTGAAGCATTCACATTATCAAGGTCACTAGAGTGAATGCAAGAATAACAAAGATTTGGATTTGCATCAGGATTCAATTACAGTGAAGTATACAAATATTGCTAGACTGTCCCCCCAAAATGAGAAGTACTCAAAGAGAGCTATACATAGCTAAGCAGAATTAATAAAAAGAGCATTTTAAATGGTTTAGTTAAAACCCTGCACAAATACAGTAGACTCAACCAGAATGTGTTTTATGTTCATTTAACTTGAATTTGTAAATTTATAGGCAGCAGGTAAAGCAAGATAATTTTAAATCAATATACCTAGATCTTAAGGCCAAAAGAGATCATTTAGCCCTCCCACAAAACACCAATGACTTTTCATCTTCCTTTAAATCAATAACAATTCACTCCTGAGGGCAGATTACCAAACTTCATCACACAGTGACTTGCTGCCCATTGTGCCACTTGGTTAAAATATAGACAATTTTAAGAGATAACTGAACTTTGTTCTAGAAATTAGTATTGAAGAAAAAAAAATATTAAAAAGGTCAATACAAGAGCTACTGAGAGCATGAAAAACAAAACAGAAAAGTACACTTTTAAATATAGATTTACACATGCACACTTCCATGAACTACCCAGAAAAAAAAAAAGGAAAAGCCTTAAGTAAGGATGTATGCTTCAAGTGTGCTTTTTAAAACTGAATGTCCGTTGAAGACTCTCAGTAAATTTCCAACCAATTTGGCAACATTTATCAGTTCATAAAAATTTCAAAAACAGCCTGATTTTGAAAGGCCTGCAGATACTGAACTATCAGATCTGATCAGTGGGAACGCCTGCATCCATTTTTATGCTGTATAGCACTGCAGCGTACAGAATTCAGCTCCGTGGATTACCCTCCTGTGGGCCTATTTCTATCAGTGAAGAATGCATCTGAGGAATGAAATAAGTTTTGCCCAGCGTTATCATCCACTTGAACCATCACACAGCTAGGAAAACGGGAAAAAAATTTCCATCCAGTCATTCAACTGACAAGCAACTTCTTGCAGAGACATATTACTTCGTGTGGTATTCAGTCACTACATTTACTGTGCTCCAACCAAAATTACTCAAGCCATTAATGCCTGTCTAACTTGTGCATCACTCAGATAAGAACTCCATATTACCTACTTCCTTCCTTCTGCTGCTAAATGAAAGGAATGCTGACCACATAGGCACATCTTACCTTGTATCTCAAGAAAGACACTGCTATCATCCTTGCATGGTTTCCAGTGGCTACTTATTCTTGTGTCTGCTGCATAAATATGGACCACAGGTTCCCTCTGGATCACCAGGATGCTGCTCATTTTAAAGCTGCTTCAGCTAGCTGTGTTCTCTTTTGTTTATTCTAAGACTATGGCCTTTAAAGTCTAGATGTGACATTTAAAAGGCCAAGTAAATGCCACATCCTCTCTCAACCATGAATCTTGTCTAACACAGCAGTATATTATGATCTCAGTAATCTAATTCTTGAGATCATCTCTTTACTAAGACCCAGGATGGCGACTATGATAAAGCTCTGGGAACTCAAAAAATATCTCAGTCAGTGACCCAATAATAAATCTGGTGTTCTCTGCTTCATCTTTTCCTCAGCAAGGTATGTCAAATCATATACTACAACTACATACTGAATGACCTGGGCAAAAGGATTTTCAGGATGTAGGGAAGACACTGCATTGATAGAATAACAAAAATCAAAATGATTCTACTTCCATGCACAAGATAATCTTGCTTCCTCAACACCCTGGGGAAAAAAAAGTGTTTTGAGCCAAAATTTCTAGAGCCCAAACAGAAAAACAAAGAGCATCCAGAGAAAAGACATCCGGAGGGGAAGGTGTGATGGTCAAACCTGCCTGAGGTGTCAGGCCCTTCCTTGCATTTGTCTGCATGAGGGGCTACTCACCGACTTCATCAAAAGTAGCTTCCATACAAGTAAGACAAAAATTTGATCCACTATGGGAATGCAAAATACAATATATCCCTCCAGGTCCTGAACTAGCCAAAGCAATGAACGAAAGAGACCACTTGGACCTACGGTCAGCTGCAGGTTAATGCAGAGAAAATCTGCCCTTCCATTTTGGAAGAGATCCTATTTATGGTCTCGTACTTCAATCCTCCATCAAGAAGGCCTCAGATGTACACCAGGATTCAATCCCAAACCCTGTGTTCTTGTGTAGAGCTCTAAAAAGCAGTCAAGAGACACGGGGAATAAAGGAAGGACACAAATAAATAAGTTACCTGTATGTCTCCACCTTGAGTCCAGCAAAGTGTAGTGCCACTAAACTCTGGTGGCTTTTCATCTCCTCCTGGCCCTGCTTATGAACTGTTGGGTGACCTTGGAAAAAATCATTTCACTCTCTTTTGCAGCCTATAAATGCAAGTGCAGGAGGGACACTCCCGCTTCTCACAAAGCACTACGAGGTTCGCAGTTAACATCTTCTACTGCAGCATGTACAACCTCATCTTTGGTGGCAGCCTTAGAATAGCCTTAGATTGTGGCTGAAACAATCTCTCCCCTGAGATGTTATTTGTCCATCCCTTCCCAAACACATTTAATTAAAAAGCCCTAAGTGATGAGTTTCTAGCTATGATCTTTTACTGAAAATCATCTTCCCTTGGCAAGTTGTTCCTATCTTATTCCTAGACACGACTTCCAGACTTGCTCATTTCTGCAACATGCTGCTTCCACCTATATTTTCTCTGATGGGCTGACAAGGAAATGTGTTTAATTCCCAGCAATAATTTTTTTATTTAGGGTGGCAGAGCCTCATGCCTGCGACAGGTGTCTGGGGTTATTTCACAGGCCCTTTCTCAGAGACTCCCAAGAGCCAAGATGCCTCTCCTCCAATGCTGGCATGCAGAAATACTCTGCACAACAGAGCACAAATGGAACACTACTCCCTCCTGGACCTGACCACTTTATTATCTTTTTTTTAAATGTGTGTAAATAAAACAGGCAGAGGTGAATATTGCAGCCAGCAACAGGTAAACCTCTGTTGAACAGATATCAGGAACTCACAAATATTATTGCAGCAGGGCTATGGAAACCATCTGGTGCCTCTCCAAGTGCTCTCCTACCACGTGACGTTACAAATGCTTGGATGATGGGAGCATGTCTGACAGGCTCTTATGTCTCCTAAACTAGATTAATCTACATGCAGCATACAGCAAAGCTACAGATACTTCCTAATGGTCTGAAGTGCCAACTTCCACGATAAATATATGCATCCTATATGCATTATGCTTGTTTCTTAACAGCATTGAGATGGCTGCAAGATACTAATTACCAAATAAGAACTTGGCAATTATATTCCATCATACCTTTCTCCTGACATAGCTACTTTTAAATAAACAAGGATTTGTTCTCAACATCACCAAAGAAAGAGTTTTCTCCTTTACTTTGTTCTAGCTTACCAAGTGTGATCATGGAATTAAAGAAGAGAAAAAAAAATTCCATTTGCTGAAATACTGCCACTGCTTCCCTGAAGCCATTTCATTGCTGTTTAAGATATCAGAGGAAGGAACAATGCTACCTGAAACAAAAGCAACCCCACTATCTAATTCCTCCTGTTCTCCAGCCAGAATTTCATGAACTGTTTGCAGACTTACCTTTACTTTAGTTACCAATACCACGAGATCCAAAGTATTGCCCATTTGTTTACTGCTGATGTTAGAAAAAACCTCTTACCTGCATCATCTGTGGAGATACTGGCAAACAGCTCACACCATAAGTAAAGAGTACAGAGAAATTCTTTCTGAGGCACATCACAGGGATGTAATGAGAGAATTGTGCCAAAGCCACTCAGCTATGGAGGCATTGCCTTTGCAGTGAAGTCAATGGCAAAATCCTTGGTTGACTACAGTGGAAAGGGAATTAAGCCAGTGCTGATACATCTCCCCTTTCAGTGTTACCTCCCGAAACAAAAATAAATGGACATCATGGTCATCTGCATAAGAAGCTGGTTAGGTGAGATTATAGCAAGGATAATGCAAACCAGTCCAAACCACTCTGATTCTAAATGTGAGAATCCACAACAATGTGAAAGGATTGCTGATGACAGCAAAACTTTTACACTATTCCAGCAGCATGGGGACAAATACTGTGATCTGTCTCTGTGGCATTTTCTGGAGAGTTGTTTTATGACACAGTTAATGAATTTGCAAAAAAAAAAAAAAGCAACAGTCTTGTATTGCAGCAATTGCAAATGATCTTTGCCTTCCATCTTGGAAGAGGAGTAACAGAGGCCTGTGTTTGACCCCTTTATAAGCATTTTGCTTGTGATGGGGGGTGGTGGAAAGGAACTTGGAGTAAGCACCTATATATAAGTGTGCAAATGATGCCATGATGTACAACTACCTTGTTTACCATAATCCTTAGCCACAGATTTATCACCGTGCTCTTAACACATGCTGTACATCTTTTCTTTCATCTTCTCACCCCCACTTTCCCTCCTAATTGGAACTCAGCCTGTGAAACGTAATTAAAGCTCTCATAAATACTGCCAGAAAGTGCACCCTTTTTCATCCAAGTAACTACCAACATCTTGGAGGAGACCTCATCAACCTCTGATAGAAATACACTAATGTATCTTCTCACACAACCCACTCAGGATGGGCAAGTCAATCTTCCCACCTTCCACATAATTAAAGTCATCCACATTAGGTAGTTTTCCTTCCCCACTCCCTCCCCTTTTCTGATACATGTATTACCCTGTCATCAGCTGCTTTCCTTTCATCTGATTTATTCTGTTTCTAAACGCTGAGCAAAATCCAGTACTTTCGAGAAGACCTGGAGCAGTCCTGGGCATCAGCTCAGCACCAGGTTTTTTATATTAGAAGACAGCACTTTCAACTCTCCTTTAAGAGGGATTATTTCCTGCAATCTACAGAGTTTATTCATGCCTGGGAGTGAAAAAAAATACCCTTTTCCATTCACAGTAAATGACTGTGACATTAACAATGAAATTCAATGGTACTTCAAAGACTCCTATGGGCCCTAAAGGTTGTGCAAGGCAGCCTGGGGACTGAATAAAGCCCAGTTAACCCAACAGGTGGCTTCATTTGCTCTGTGAAAAATAGCTGCTGCTTCTCCTGGAGAGGAAAACACTCCTAAACTCAGCCAAACGGCAGCTGTAAAATCGTCTGACTTGCGGCATCTCTGAAGTTTCCAAGCAGCCTCATGGCAAAGGGAGAAGGCGGCTGCTGTGCATGCCAAAGCACTCCTCCTGCTAGGGCAAAGTGCACAGAACTTCCATGGTCCAGTGGTTTACGAGCCACACGCATGCCTCGTCCCCAGAATCATTACTTCTCCGAAGCAGAGTAGCGGGAGCTGGAGGCAGGAGATCTGATAGTCCCATACTTCAGATATTTGGATATTCTCCCATCTAACCCCTGGCACAGCCCCTTGGGCACCTGCTTGGGGCTCAGCCATGGGGACCAGGGAGCAGAGGGCTGCGTCACCCCAGAGTCTGACACAGCCCTGTGCAGGGATGCCCCTGCCTGGGAGGCAGCCACCTCACCAGTCCCTGGCAGATGGGCTCGTGATCCAGGCAAAAAAGTTAAAGAGAGGCAGAGGAACTGCGAGGAGCCCCTGAAATCTTTGCTAAAGCGCTCAAGCGGATAAACAAAGTGTCAGTGTCTTCAGCAGTTTATTACTGCTATCGCTTGATTTTGTTAAGTGCTTTTTTTGGACCCTCATCAGCGAACAGTTGCCAAGACACTCTAAATACTACTACTGCCAGAGGCCAAATAAAACTCAACTGTATTTACTGAACAGGTAGCAATTGCTCTCTTGCTAGGTACGAAATCAAAAGTATCAGGATTTTAGTTACATTTAATTGCCTGGGCACTGGAATTTGTAACAGCTTGGAGTGGACCCTGTCACATTATTAACGGCTCCCTTTTGAGCAGACAAAGCACATTTCACCAACCAGATGTATTGAAGGCAACACCTTGCACTCAGGAGACTTGGATCAAGTATTGTCTTTCCTGACAGAAGGTGCAAAAGAGGAAAGGAGGAAATTTTCACTATTGCATGCAATTAAGATTGGGAGCAAATGGGCCTCATGTCACACTTTTCCCCAAGCTATTCAGCACACTGTAGCTCACTAGATGCTTTGGATAAATACACAGTTGACTGACATTTCTATCTTTAATGCTGCAGTGAAACTGAAACCACAATAATACTGAAACCAATTCAGAAACAGCAACCCCAAACCCAACAGCCCATCTCAAGGGGGCTCTGGCCAGCCTCTCTTTTATGCTCTTAAGTTAGTTTGGCAAACAGGTTAGGAAACATTTCCAGGGCATCTTAGGGCTCCAGTCCTATGGGAAGGGTTTAGGAGGGGCAGAGGAGCAGCAAGAAGAGTCTCAGCCCTGGTGTGTATCCTCTAGCCCTTCACACCACACACCTCCATGCCTCAGTTTCCCTATCAATGAACCAGATTCCTGAAAAATCTCCCTGATGAAGGCAATGCATAAAGTTTTAGGCATCGAAATAGCAATTTACTGACACTAGGTAGCCCTTCCAATGATGCCGTATCCATCAGGTCTGCATACAGGAAAGCTGAGCCAACTTGCATTTATTTGCATAATGACCATGTATTTAACTTTTCAGTTTTGTCCTAAATGAAGAACTGGACACTGTACAAACTGAATTTATAACAGCAGTTCTCATTCATTGACCAATATCAGAAGGTACAGGAAGACTGTGAGGACACAACAGATGCACAAGTGTTATTAGCACACAAACAATATTATCAACTGACTTCTTCAGGGGGATTTGTTTTGTTTTATAGAGATGTTCTGCAGGGGTTGCAAATAGCACTCAGAGCCCTCAGGGCTATTTGACTCTGGCAGAAGTCCCCCCTGAAGCTTCGGCCAACATGTAGCAGAAGGTTTGGTGAAACAGCCCTCTGTGGAAAGCACCGGGCATTTTGCCCTTCATGCACACCCAGCTTTGCTAGTTGCTGTCTGCAGTTTTGGAAAAGGTGGAGATGGGTCTGTGCCCTCATGTGCATCCTTGTCCAGTCATCCTCCAGCTCCTTTCCATCTCCTTGCAAGGGCTGAGTTGCACCTGGGACAGAGTGATGTACAATAAATTAAATAACCCAGTCATTTCTGCGGTGATAGTCTTCCAGTTTACTGAACTGGGTGAGAGCACCTGTCTGTGGAAACTGTCCTTGCATGGCCAGGTGTTTAAAGACTCAGACCATAAGTCTCCAGCAAGGTCAGGAAACAATTTCATGCTCTTGGTGCCGCCCCTCAGGAGAACAAGGCAGAACCAGGGAGCTTCGCGGCTTAATGATCCAAGGCAGGAACCCATTGTGGGGAAGGCAGAGCTCTGGAGATGACAGGATAATGGTGCGGTGCAGATCAGTCCCCTGTAATAAGCCACGCTAATGCTGAACGGTGTGTAAGGCAATTCAGGAAATAGAATAATTAATAATCTACTTGGCTGAGCAGCACTTTCTCTCCTTGGACTGAGGAAGATTGCAGAAAGCTGGAAAGAAGCTATGAAGAAACGGCACACAGGGTCCCATAAACCCTTGCAAACCGAAGGAGGGAGGGGCAAGACCAGTTTTCTGCTTTTACTTGATTCAAATTTGCTTCCCTTCATCTCATGCAGGAGCAGAGAGCAAAGATGCATAAGTTTTGCACAGCAGGACGCAGAAGCATGGTGGGCAATCGTGCTGTGTATTCCCGAGGAAGGAAGTAAGCAGTGCTAGTGCCCTCCACTGGCATTTTCCACCTAATTCTCCAAATTTGCTTTTGAGGCATTGTTATCTCTCTCTGCAGAGCCCAGGGGCCATGTGCAAAAAGCCCCTTGTACCACTTGGCCCACCCACCACTCCTGGCCAAAACCCACAGGGCAGATTTTGTCAAATGTGTAGGAGAACTTGCAATTTTTTCCATCCATTTCCACGGAGCAGTGCTCTCTCCAAGGCTTGCCAAAGCACGCAGAGGATCAGCCCAGCGTGGTCGGCCCCTCAGCACACGGAGCAGTGACTCGCCCCAGTTTGCTGCATTGCAGCAGGAAAACCCTCACCCAGCACCACCATAGCCAGTGGGTGCTCTGCACCGATTCGCACAGGGCCTTTTGATCAGAGCCTGTATTCCCAGAAATTATCATGCCTGAAGAAACAGGAAAATAAATAAATAATAACACTTTCCTTCTGGTGATTTCTATTGTACTGATCTAGCCGGAAATCCCATTAGTTACTTGCTTTGATCACGACTGTTCCTCCAGGACCAGGAGATGCAGAAAGCATTCCATCACGCTGACAAAAGAACATATCTGAAGTGTGTTTTAATTAAAACCTTCCAGCTCTTGAGCTTTTCGTAGTATTTGCATGTAGCTGAACTTTGGCCCAGCTGCTGTAGAAGAAATATGGTTTATTGCTGGGTTGTCGGTCACACTGACACTACTCTTGGCTCTTCAGATAGAGCTCTCCCCTCCCTGCTGTGCGTCCCCCTGTCCTCCCCTCAGTGGGGAAAGAAGGAGCAGTAAGCTGGGAAAAAGTACTAGCCAGCGCCACTATTAGCCCTCTGCAAGAAATACAAGTGCCAGAAGTAGCATTTTGGAAATCTCTCATGGAATGAGCAAGGGGGTTGCTGTTGAAATATAGTATAATAGCAACCACAACTGAAAATGTGGAAAAACTTCACAAGCCTCACTGAAACAACACCTCTCCAATGAGAAGCAATCCAAGGGGAAAAGCATTTCAGCCTGATACTGTAAAATACTAACTGGGAACCTGTAATTCACACATATTGAGAGCTAGAGCTCAGTTTTAATACAGCAAAATCCTTCCTAGGATACAGAAGCCAGCTTGCTGCGTGCACACACACACACACCAAGGGGAAAAAAGTCTGGCCAAATAAACAAATAAATATTAAAAACTTCTTATTAAAGATGGGTCATGCTCAAGGCAAAAGGAAACACACAGAAGGAAAAAGGGACCAGAGAACTGCTGGGTGGCCTTGCAGCAACAGAAAGCCACCCTCTTCAAATGTGGGCCCAGTTAGGTAGCAATATGGCACAAGGACATGAAGAGTGGAAAGGTACCTGAATTGTCTGAGCTTTACCAAGATACCCACATAAAACAAGGGTGGATAACCCCTACGTTCTCTCCAGCACGTGTCCTGCATCTTCACACACACACAAATGCACGCATGCTGCCACGCATGTATTCACACCTTCACATTCCTACAAACTCCTTTTATCAGCACGATGGGTGCATGGGAAAGGAGAAATGCCCTGTGAATCTACTAAACCCCGAGCAGTGTTTCTGTAGCACGGCTTGCTCAGCGCACAACTACTGAAATGCAAATGTTCAAACTCCTCTGTTTCCTCATATTTATCTTTTGAGGGAGATTACTCTAAGAGCTTACTTGGTTTGGTAAAGAAACTGCAGCCAGGGAACAAGTGGGTTGTTTATTTAATGCCTACAAGTCCACTGCTATTTCTCTAACAGCACTGAACGTATTTTTACGTTCTTTTTCGGCTATTTTGGAGTCCTGGTCTCTGAAGATTACTTTCAGAAATATAATTTGTGCAGACTGTTAAAAAATGTAAAACTATTTTTAATGCTAAAATCAGAGAAATAACATATCAGACAATGGAATTATCATCTTGCAGACTGATACTAAAGAGCTGAATGGGACTTTATTAGCAGTGAAATTCAAAAGCAACATTCATGGGGGGAAAAAAAATCTATAAATTGATGTCATCTGGGCAGTGAAACCATTTCAGACACTTTACTTTTGCTCTCTGGCAGGTACTGTGCCCAGCTCAATACAAAGAGAACTCCTTGGCCTTGAAGACTGTGTTTTAAGGGCATTAGAATTAGATTAGTATAAGATTACTTGGCAATCCTTTAAAAATATGCCAGAAAAATGGGAAATAAAATTTTAAACCAGCTCTATCAGTCTTGTAACGTAACACGAGTAACGCTCTGCAAAACCACAAGTTTCTTAAAGCTCTGAACTTGTGAAGCTCTGACTATACCTGACTGCAGCATGGCCTGCTCCATGCTTTTTGGAAAATATCAGTATTTGCTACTCACACCTCTAAAAACCTAGACTCAGATTGCCCAATAACTGCTACTTTACCCCCAGCCTGAGGCAATGTTGCTGGTAGGGATTGCAGCAGCTCGGGGATGTTACAGAGCAGTGTCAATCCTTCTGGTTGCAGAGCTCAAGCCGAGTATTTGGGCAGCTCTTTCTCCCTCACACCCATCTTCATGGCAGCACCAGTCATGGGTTCATTTTCCCCAGGTAAAACCTGGCATTTGCTTTTTGTACCTCATGCCTCAGGAGCAGCATGCTTTGAAGGAGACTAATTGTTGCACCATAAAAATGTTTGTCTCACTGCAACTGGGAGATGGTAAAACCTGCACCCTTACTGCACAACACACAAGGAATGTCATCAGCTGAATGTCATAATGAGACCTTCAGCATCTTTCTTTTTCCCTTCTTCAGGAGGAGGGTGGATAGAGGTAACTATTTCTTACAATTTTTATTTTCATCTATAAATAAGATGTTTTAATTTCATGTCAAAATTGAAAGGTCTGTCTGTAGATGCAGGAAAATGTTTTTTATTTCATCTTTTAATATCCTTATATATCAGCCGTGATGTTGTCTCACATACTTCCAGAATAAAAATGACCTCTAACTAAAAGTCATATTGTAATTTGGGGATTTTTTTTTCATATTCCAAAGACTTGTCTCAGTATTCAAGCATGTATTTCTAATATGTGAAGCATAACGAAAAGACTTATAACAAACTATGAAAAAGTAGCAATTACCGATTGGGGAGTTATAAATAAAACTGTAAAATATTAATCTGATCCATAATTCATTTGGTAGCAGACACCAAGCCATCTGGGCTGGGGTGAACTCATGACTCTGGAATAGGATGCTGGATGAAGATTTTGCATTCAGTATAAATGCAACCATCACCAAAAACCAAAGAAAAAAAAATTCAAACAATAAACCTTTTGTACAAGACTGGCTTTGAGGTTTTATTTTGCCAGTGTGTTTGCTTTTTACAACCTGCGATTGCATGCTCTGACTGCATGTGACCATGCTTCAAAAATATACCAAAATACTTCTTGAAGCTGATTACCAGCATATGCATGGAACTTTACAAATGAAATTATTCTCTTTCTGGCTGAACCTTCACTGGCAGCTCAATACTAATGTTCACATGAAGGGTGTTCACAGCCAGCAGAAAGATCCTGCTGCAAGGGGCAGTGCAGGGTGCACTCAGCTTTAAATAGACACTGTGGTCTTTGAGGCAGTATAGTTTACCTGTGCATATTAAAATACCCTGTATTCACCCATCTTGGTATGGAAGACATTCTCTGCTTTTAAGAGTACATTGTGCTAGGTTAAATGCTGCAATACCTGGGTTAACACACTGGAAGCCAGTGCTGCATCTCTAAATGGCAGTGCTTTCCACAGAGATGGACAATTGCAAAACTTAAAACCTCTATTTATGCCACTAATAGCTCCTCTCTGGCCAGTGCGAATCTAAAGCACAGTTTGAACTAGCAGACATACCAAATTCATAAAGGATTGCCTGCAGCCATTAGAATTTTCTCAGAGTTCATAAAATGATTAGACAAATTCATGTGAGAAAAATCCATTAAGGGCTATAAAGCACAAAGAGGTGTTCCCTGGAGGTTGGAGAGCGCTCTAAGGAGCACTGGTACGTGTCTGCCTCGTGCTCTTACTCCTTCTACGGTATCCACTAGTGACCACTGCTGGGAAGGTGATGCAGCTCAGTGGATCAAGTATTGTTACAATGGATGTTTAAAGGCAAGCCCTGTGCAACATGCTGGTTGTGGAAAGGCAGTTTTCCAGAAGTAAGCCTCTGCTTAAGCTTTTGCAGACCCTAGGCCAGTGGTTCTGGCTGAAAAGTAGAGCTGCAAGACCGGTCCTGCTTCTTGTGTGAGCTGATGGAACATGCTGCCTCTACTGCAGCACCCTCTTGGAAATTTTCTGTTATTCCTGAAGAAAGTAAGTAAACTGCTCCCTTCTCCATGCCAAACCAAACAAACCTGTGAAGACTTTAAAGTTGGAAAAATCAGACCCTTAATGTTACAGGACTTGAACCCATCCGTTCCCAAAGGCAATCTCTGAAAATGTGGTTCCCGTCCCTTGCCTCATTTTCTGTTGTCTTCTTCCCAGGCTGTGCAGGGCTGCAGTCTCTTGGTTTCAAGAGCTTGCAGATGCTGATGTAAGATGGCAGCAAGCTCTACGTTGCAGGTTTCCCTTTACGAATCACCCTTGGCTGCTTTTCAAAGACTGTACACATCCTGACTGCTAAGGAAAACACCTTCTCCCTTGCTCCCCTCCACTCCAGCATCCCAGCCTTCGCAATTAGACTGAGGACCATGGTTTTCAGCACACTTCTCTGCTCCAAGAGCCTTCTAGCTGCTCCAAGCATCTAGTGGTTTTTCGGTCAAGTAAGAACCTAGCCATTGTGCCTCCCAGACAGCACTACAGGTTGCCAGGTTCTGTCCTCCAACACCTTTGCTTAAAAAGCACTGCTGCTGCACAGGATGCAGCTTGTACCTCTGGTCTGGCCTCAGGCACACAAACTCCTTGAGGCATAAGACACATTAACTCCTCCTCTGTTAGCAAGAGCATCTGTATCTTTCTTCTCCTCCTTGCCCAGAAGGCTCAAAAATATCATACAGGTCACAGAAAGCAATTGAACACTGGGTTCTGACTTTCCAAACAGAGAACAGGCAGGGGGTTTTTATCTGAAAACTCACAAAGGTCTTTAAGTGCAAAGGAGTCTGTGGCATTTGGGATGCCAGCAGGAGAACTGCCCCACTCTCATACCCCCCACCTTCCAGGCCAGTTCCGTGCCTGAAGCCATACCCAGCTTGGGATTTGCTGACATCAAAAGCAAAGAAAATTGCTTGGCTGTTTAGGCTGGCTTAAAGTAAATACTCTTGGCAGGTTTTAAGCCTAGAAAGGTTTTAAATGTTTCATCTTTCCAGTGTGCTCCTGCAATGATACAGCAGGCGTGCAGGCAACTATGAATCAAAACTGCTTGCTCCCTATGGACCCATTGTGAGACACATCTCTGACCAAGACGTCATGGTAGGTGCTTTCTGTATACAGGGCAGATAAGATGAAAGACCTCAAGGGAGATGCACATCTCTGTCCAGAGCGACAGAATACCTTAATCATCCAGCTTGCTGAAATCGCTGAGAAAAAAAAAAGTCATGCAGTTGTCACTTGAAAAGCAAACTTCAATATTAGCAGTACACACACACTCCTCTCTGGAAACTGTTTAAATAGGTGGAGGTTTCAAAAATATGAAAACTTGATCAAAACCATGAGCAAGGGAAGGATGGCTAACTCAATCCTATCACTGCCACTTACGAATTATTCACTGCGCTCCAGCCCATGCGCACGAGGCACACTTTTTAACACACTGTGAGACTGCATTACAGATGGCTCCTTGCCATCTGTGCTGGGAAATCCCTACGCATTTTGCAGCAATGCCAGAGGGAAAACCCATGCTTGGGTCAACTCCTGTGCCTACAAAGCGAAGAAGGTCCTCTGTCTGCCTGCTGCAGCTCTAGGGTAGTCACAAGGGAGGCCAGCACAATTTATGTCTCTCATGGCTTGTGGCACTGCTCACCTGCTCTAGACACAGCTTTTTCAGCAGAAAAGCACCAGCAAAATCCCACAGAAACAACAGAGGCTTGTGGATTGCAAGAGGGTTACAGGAAAACTAGTCCTGTATTTGGAGCCTAAGGCCACTACATCCTGCATGGATCAGTCCCATTCTAAGTACAGTCAGGTCCCCGAGGACTGGGGGAACAGAAGCAAGCTGGGGTCACCAGTGGAGATTAGTGATCAGCCTCTTCTTGTGCGCAAAACTTTACTGTTCCCTTGCTGTTATTTCCAAATCTGATTTCAAAAGTTCAGAGGAAAACTACATCAGTCTGAAAATACCAGATGGATTGCCAGCACCAATTCTTTTACTCATTATTTAAATAGGGGAGAGAAGAAAGGGGACAAATTATTTTGGAGAAATCCACTTTTTCATTCAGGAAGGAATCCCTTTGGGAGTCCAGGCCAGAGGCAGTTTCTGCTGGCAAAAGCTGCCATGCCCAGAAGAGGTGGTGCACCTAAGCACCCGCTGCCTGTGCATTCTTTGCAGTTCTGAAATGAGCATGGACTTCTTGGGATGGACAAAAGCCAAACCAACAGAACAGATCCTGGCATTTTTCTGCAGTGCTGGGTTACTGAATACATGCCAGCAGGACTCCAGCAGCCAGACCTATCCCATGGCATGCAATTTTTCAATTTCCTGCAGCCAACAGATCATGTAGCAGAATTTCTCCTAGTGCTGCAGCTGGCCTTGTGTCACCAGTTCAACTTCATTAGCCAGCCTTTGTGAAAATATAATCACACCATCGGAAAACCGTGTAAGGGAAAAGATGAGACCCGAGAGCTTCACCTCTTGGAGGTAACTCCAGGGGGAAGGTGTGTGGCCTGAGACTCCCTGAAGCCCTGTGTGTCCTCCCTACTCCTACTTGAGAAAGGACTCCTGAAGGTGAGGCTTTTTTAAGAGATATCCAGAATCACTGGGCATGGACCACTCCATTACTTGCCTCAAAAGACACTTTTTGGAGGCACCTTAAAAAATGAGATACTCACTCTCCATGCCTGGCAGTTTGTCTGATTTGCAAAGTCCCTCTTTCCATCTGCTTTATTTCTGGCATGGGCAAACAGATGCTCACCCAGGGGAGTGCTGAAAGAGCACTTTACTGGGAAGCTCATTTGATGCTACAGCTCCAGCAGACAGGCCTCGCTCACTTCACAAACACATGGTGGGACCAGCCAGAGAGACAAAGAAACACAGTCACCACTGCTTTCTTTACACAGCAGTTTGATTGAACCTCCTGTTGAATCAACCATGAGAGCATTACAGATGCAATTTCAACACCACATAGTGTATTAAACACCCATGGCTTGATCCACTAGTATCTCCCATGATTGTGGCTCCAACCAAGGTAAACAGTGAGACTTAACCAGAAGCTTCACTTACCCACTTGTCCTCAGCACGAGACACATTTGTCACAGGTTTACCATTTCCTATAACAGACCTTCCAATACAAAGCTGCAAGTGATAACTATGCAAGGGGGTTATTCTTGGCCTGATGCACAGAAAGGCAGCTAAGTGGATAAATCCTGCTGCAGGTATGGAGAGTTTGGGATGTAAGTCACAAACCAGGACCATTACCTCACCATCTACACTGATCAGCAAGGCATCATCTCCTCACGCACAGCTACATTTACTGAGATTTATGTGGATTTAATGCCACACATTAGGGAAAATACAGTGGCAGCAATGAAATACCAATGCAAACCCACTAACAGGAAAATATACTTCTTCAAACAGCAGAGTTACTGGCAGCAGCCTTCACAACAGGAGAACAGTAAACAGCATTAGGACTGTGACATCCACTGATCTGCACTGAACAGGTGCCTTCAACGGGTGTCATACTGCTGTCCTCTAATATTCCTCCAGCAGATTCCATGCCACATCTATCAGCAGCTTCCCCAGCATGCCTTTATTTTCTCTCCTCAAGAAACATCTGAATGATCTGTCCAACACTCCAACAATCCAGTTTAATTACCAGGACAGGGATCTGCACTTTCTTGTTGCTGGCTGCCAAGCCTGTGCACATAACACCTGGGTAGCAGGAATGAGATGCAGCCCTGCTCCAGCTAGTGTTTTTCTGCTTTACGGTGAGGATCTGCCAATCTGCATCCAGCTGCCACACTGAATTGCCCACCAGGTTTCCTGGCTAAACCTTGTCTGGAGAAGACAGGGGGTGGCTCCAGTGATCTGGCAGCACAGTCCTCACAGTCTCAAATGCCACCTGTTAACAGTCCTGGAAGGGCTTCCCGGTGGGTAAATGCCACTGGGGAGCCCTGAATTAAATGGCAGGAAGTAAGCTGGGTAGGCAAAGGGAGAGACCCTAAAATAGAGAGCATGAGGGGACAAGAAAAGGACTGGTCAGCCTCCAGGGCTTCGCTGAAGTCGTGTGATGTGCCTGGTGCGTTGATGCATGTGGAAGGAGATGTAATCATGTTCTTGCCTCCCATCACACCTCCAAGTGACAGGGGACAATGGCTATTCCATGCCTGTGTCCAAAGTGACAGCTCATTTCAACTGCTGGGCAAAGGAAGGGCAGACAGATCAGAGCCCTGGACAAAGGAATAAACCAGTCTACATGATCTCTGTCTGTACAGTGCAAAACCAAGAATAACACAGTATGAGTGACATCTTAGCCCTACCTTGTTGGAGAAGCAGTGACAATGCACCTCACCAGCCTGAGCCCAGTCACTTTAACATCACAGTGTAGAAAAGGGATTAAATTGCCTAAAGTCACTCAAAACAATTTTTTCAGGGTAACTGTAAAGTTAAGATGTTTTAGCCATTTTTAATCAAAATGGACTCTTAGAAATTTCTCTTTCTCAATGGGAAAGACAGCTGGTTTTTTTCTGGTTTAGTGGATGGATACACCAACATGCAGAGAAGTGAAGGTATCTCCAAGTAGCTTAGTGTAAAAGGAAAAAGTCACAAAGCCTAAAAATGTGTCCTGCTGAAAGGAAACATACCGAAGACTGCAGTAATTATAACCTATGTGACATAAGCACTGCCCACCTCCCACCCCCCATATTTGAAGAGGCCACCAGCCCTCCATGCTGGAGACTTCCACCCTTTCCAAAGGGAGGTCTGCACTGGGTCTGACTGGCTCAGGCTCCCACCCCAGACATTCCCCCAGGATGAAGATCCACTTACCTGCCTGGTTTGTGGTTACATTTACAGACACAAACTGCCGTGCTCCGGGGCTCTGGTCGGACACTCCATTCACTGCCTCAATTTCAAAGGTATAGTTTGTATGAGCAAGCAGATCCACCATCATGACAGAGGTGTTTTTCAGGCCGGTTTGCTGGGGGAGGTACCTGACATGACCGCCACACGCCTCACACAGACCCGAGTGTGAGTTGCACTTCTTGCATGCAATATAATAAGACACATCTTTCCTTCCACCAGTATCAGCAGGGGGAATCCATTCCAGAAAGACACTAGTCTCGTTAACATTTGAGATGGCACTCCGAGGAGCAGAGGGGGGTCCTGGTTTGTAAAGTGAGAAAAACACATGGTAAAAACAGTATTATCAGTCATCCTGCTCGCTACTACTCTCTAGGCTGAAAAGAGATGCCCCGTTGCTCACGTGTCAGAAAGTACCCGGGGACCATTTGCAACAACACCTGAAGAACTGGGAAAATAGGGATTTGTTTTGAGCACTCTCACCTCACTCAAGAGATCTGTGTTGGGATGCAGTCACCTGTGTGGGAGGACAGGATGCAGGGCTGTCAAACCCAAGAGGAGGGACACCCTGGGGGACACCTGGGGCATTGTCTCTGGTGCTCTCCTTGCTCTTCCTGTGAAAGGATTAGCAAGTCTTTGCCCTGTCCAAGTCACTGTTCAGCAGGGAAAGATTTCCTCTTCTCACCCCACTGCCCCTATATCACTACCCCTAGGTCCAAAAAGACAGACACACACTGGGGCTCTCACGCTACTTAGGTACTCAACTCAGATGCCAAATCTTCCCTCTGTGTGCAGCCGCCTCTTCCCATCAGCCATTTGGCAGCAGTGAAACCTAAGCTTGGGTATCCAAATCACACTTAAGCGAGATGCTCGATGTAGCCCGAAGCAGATGGTGATCTGCACGGGCCACTGGAAACACGGCCGTATCCAGCCACTCCATGGCAGCCCTCCTGGCCCCCACCAGGCTGTAGCACGGCTGGTTACCCACGCCACACTTGCTTACTTTGCCAAGCCTCCCCGCTCAGGATGCCAGCGTGGCACTGGCAAGGAGGAACAGCTGCTGCAGAGGTACCAGAGCACCTGCAGAAAGTGAGCTGCTTCTCTTCATCCTGGTGGGAGAGGCCACGGCTGGGCAAGCAAGCAAAGCCCACCTGGAGGCACCTTCAAGACTGCTTCCTTGCAGAAGGTGCTGCAAGGTTTTGGTTTTTAACAGGCTTGTGTTGCACACGAAGGGCAAGCTGCAGATACACCCTGAAGACAGTGTGAAAGGATAAGCAGGAGTCTCATGCAAGATATCCATGTGTTAAATACTCAGGGAATGCTAATGAATGAAGAAGAAAGGAAATGTATCAAAGCAAGCCAGGATGGATTTTAGTCACAGCACCACCAGAAACTACACAGCAAAGGCTGGGATTTTTCTGAGGGAAGGCAACACAACACACGCCTCTTCAGTTTGAATGAAGTTGTCAAAACCCATGAGCAGCTCCTTGAAAAGAGTCCGACAAGTAGCTTCACTAGCTAGACATCCGTATGAATTTAACAGGCTGACTTAGGCTGTCATCTTCTCATTTTCTTGTGATAATTAAACTCGATTCGTTATTTAAAACAGGCAGCATTGCAAAAATGCAATCACCTTATAAACCAGAAGCATTTTCCTCCATTTCCTTTTTCTATTCCCTTCTCTGAGTCTATCCAATTGGTAACACTGATAAACTGAAATACTGTCAGGATTTTGACTCAAGCTATTCTGATTCAATGAGAAACTCACTGTCAGACGAAATAAATAATCCTGATGTATTTTTTTATTTTTCAGAGGAAAAGCAGTTGAAGAAGAAAGTTGAGTTAGCTTAGGAAATGCCAGATCATCTTTGTTTTGTTCTGTGATCCCTTCAGATCCATACTAACAGAGAAATCCACTCAAGCTGCACCTCTGGGATCCAGCACTATTTAGACAATGACACCAACATACAGCCCAAGCCATGACTATTTCCTGCAGTGTCATAGTTGTACTGATATAATGGAAACTAAGGAATTAATCACTGGAGCTGTATGGAGTTATATGTATTGGACTTGAGGATTTTTTAATATGTTTTTTACTGGTTACATTCTTCCTTCCATGATGATGAATGCCCTTTTGCTGATGCCAATATTCTAGGAAAAAATAAAGAACTCAGGCCTAAGAAACACTTACTGGACAATGTGTCTTTAACAGGGGTTAAATTATTACTTTTGTAAAGTCACCAGATGTTTTTACTTGCTTTGTACAGAAAAGTCAGCTTCTCTTCTCAAAGGCTTAAAAACATCAGCTTCAGTGGAAATGCGTGGGACTTCATAACCTATAAAATTAGCCTTCTCACAGGGCCCTGAGAGAAAGGTCTTTAGTAGTCTACAGATATCTAACAAGATCTGCTTGAAGAATCCTGAAACTGTGCCTGGATAACACTTGACTAAACCCCAGCAGGGAGAACAAAAAGATGTTTTACCTTCAGAAGATGAGGGCCCTAAATTGGCTAAGGTGGTCTGCTTGAATTTCCAAACTCCTTTTGTCAAGGGCACAGATATTAGTCTACTGACTTTTAAAAACATATATTTAATTTTTGAATATGCTACTTTATACCCTAATATTCACCTCTTTTGCACCACAATTTTCTGACAAAAGGCAAGTACTTTCTGAAAACAAAGATACTAGTATTCTTCTTCATGGACAGCAAACCTGTTGTTTACTGATGCACATATTTTAAAAAGATAACCTAAGAGAGAAATTACCCTCAAGATATAAATATGTGTACATACACACTCAAAGCTAACTGTAAACTTCTTGCAAGTAGACTATTACAGTAAGTACTATAAAGTCTTCGATTTCTCCCCATGTGTCATTATACTACAACTATTTCCCCAACATGCTCTGAACAACAATAAGGCTACTTTGTCAGAGACATGAAGAGAAAAGAAAAGGGTGCAACTGTTTTGGCTTTAAAAGATATTGTGCAAGGAACTGAAGTTAGGATTACTTAGTTAAGAAGAAATACAGCTCAATTACTTCCTGGAAGATACATAATAATATTAAGAGAATTCTCAAATGTCCATCAACACCAACATTTTTTCTTTTTTTTTGTCTGAGAGCACTAATTATTTCAGACTGCATCACAGCACTATTAGTTTCAAAATTACCAATCATTACTTATAAAACATACTTAAGAAACTGGAAAAATTGAACAAAAATGTATTCCTCCCTCGCCCTGTACTTAACTGAGTAAGTGACAGTGATATAGCAGCTACTTTTCTTTAGTGATGCTGGGGAGACTCATGCAGCTTGGAACTGAAAAACACTCACTTTAAATTAGGAAAATGTGATTTTACAGCTATACTGAGTGGCAAGGGGACTTTGCAGGTATAAACCTGAAAACAGACATTGATGTATTCTCTAAATTAAATGAATTTCTTGTTGAGGGAATCCTATGAATATTATTAACTTCTGTGACAATAAATAATAAAAACATTAAAAAAGCCCCTGCAATATTTTCCTACCAGTCATAGCAGCCTCAAGTCTCTCTCACTTGTGTTTTAATTCACAATGAGCTGTTGCCTTCCAGATATAACTGGACTGGTTTAAAACACTAGCATCCCTACCTACGTTTTATTGTCCCTGCCAAAATTTTCTACCCCTGCTGCTGAGCTGGCAGAGCACATGGGGCCCTCCTCATCGCCTTCAGCACAAATGCAGCAGGATTAGGACAAAATCCTAAGAAAAGGTGCATGGGGAAAGTGAGGGTGACAGAAGCACAAGGAGAAGGCTCAGATATTCCACCCTGCTTTTGGGGTGGTAGGCGTGAATGCCAGCAGAGGTGTGCAATGTCCTCAATTGCGGCTCTGGGGTTTGCAGTGAGCAACAGAAGCTGAGCTGTGCCTTGATCAGTATCAAACTTCTCATCTGCCCCAGTAGGACTTGGTACCCTGCCAAGCCATATCCTAACACAGCTTCAGGCACCGTGTCTGGGCTTTAAACTAGCTTACAGTAAGCTTGCAAAACAAAAGTAAAACCTGCCCTGAAAGAAAACCACCCAAACAGCAAAAGCCAACAAACTTAGACAGCCACCACTGATAAACAAGCACAAAACCCCCAAACAAACATTAAAAAGAAAATCCCATGGCATTTGCAGAGTCAGAAATTACAGCCTTCACCTACAGGGTTCAAACTGCACCAGAAACCTGGGAGAGGCAGGCTCTTGAACTTTATTTCTTTTTAAGAGTTGTTCACCAAACTTGCTTGTGCCTCTCTGAACCCTGCCCGATGCTGCTCAGGCCGCAGGCATGCATAAACATCTTCCTGGGCGATGGCAGCTCCCTCCCTGTGCTAAAGCACCAGCAGGACAGACTGGATGGGTACCCTTCCATTCTGAGAAGGGCAGAGCAACACCACTGATGGGGGCAGGAGGCACAGTGGACACCAGAGTCTGGCATAACTTTTTCTCAGTTGCTGGCATTGGTTCTGTCTGCAGAGAAAAGCCTACTTTTGGAGTGTTTCCAGAGCTGTGTGTTTCCCAATACAATGCTGGACCACATTTATCTGAGTTTTTAAAGTCAGGCCAAGGGGCAAAATGAACATCAATAAATGCCGGTATCAGGTTTTTCATGTTATAACCCACCCTGGCTATGGCTCCAAAAGACTCTGGGATAACTATTTAATAAAATGGGAAGTGCTTCCATGACTCACCCCATCAGATCACTTTGATCTGACAGCACCAGTGACTCCAATGCTGCCTAAGGCTGCCTTCTCCTTCCCTGCAGCACAGCTTCCAACAGCCATGCTCCTTTGCCTGGTGAAAATCAAAGGCAGAGTTCAAGGGGCCCAATTCTGCGCCAAGTGCCTCCTGTGGGCAAGCAGAGAGCTGCCAAGGGCAATTTCCTTTGAGATAATGTCTCTCCAACAGGAACAGACTTTTTCTTTCCCTTTTTGAAGTGCAAACTTGGGAAGCTAGGAAGGGCATCTGTATTCACTGGGAAAGGCACAAAAGCCACTACCATCCCTACATGATGCAAAGTACTTCCCTACAGTATGGAAGTCATCTCTGCACCGTCGCCCAGTGGCTCTGAGCACGTATGGAGCCATAAACCTACTTTTTTCTCCATTGCTTAAGTTTCTTGGAAGCCCTAACTGCTCTTGCACCAGTAGTTCAACTCCATTTCAGTCATTTTCAACCACAAAATTTACATTTGGAGCGTAACAGTCCCAGCTCAGACCTATGCTAAACTCAGCAGGACTAGCTGGGGGCATGCAAATTGTGGCCCTAAGTATCCGAAACATTAAGTGAACAAGGGACTTTCAAGATACAGTTGACAGGAAAGCTCACGGATGGCAGGAGAAGGGCAAAATTAGTGATTCTGATTACACCAACTCCACCTTGGACTCCCAGGACCAATGTGCCTGTTACACTGCCTGCCCCCTCCACCCAGGGGATAAGTTCTACATTTTGGAGAAACAGTTTCCATCACAGAGTTTTGAGAAGAGTGACCATCTCCAGGCAAATTGGAAAGACAGGGCTCTCTCTCTGCTTGTTCACTCAAAATGACCTAGGAGATGACACCAGGCAGGCCCATGGAGATTGCATCCATGCCTGCTGCTGGCAAGCACTCCCCACAGTTTATTCTGTGTGCGTGCCCCACGCTGGTACCTGTGCACACACTGACATGGATGTCTGGTGCCAAGCTGCTGGCTGAGCCCACCCAGGAGTGCAGGGGGACAGACGGAGTGTTTGCTCATTACAAAAACCCTTCCTGGCTTTGATGCCAGCTTTTGAAGCAAAAAAGCACTGAGAAGTCTCTTCTCATGTAATCGGAAGTATGGTGGACCAAGAGAGTTGATGTTACAAGTGTGTCAAGACTAGTTCAGACTCCAGTGCAGAGCCTGAAAAAGCACATTAGTTAGTATCATAATGTCTAGTCACAGTACAGGTACAGCTCGAAAGGATTAAAAACAACCCTATAAGCACATGCTTACTTGTACAGGCCATTGTAGGTGGGTCTGATTCCTTCCTAAAATAGTGTTCTTCACACAGGCAAGATGTGGATGCTTCGTCAAGTGTGTAGCTGTGAGGGGGACATTTGCTGCAGGATGGACTGTGGGGTGAAGCTTTGAAGAACCCAGGTCTGCATACTGTGAAAAGAAGAACCACATGCTAAGCTCTTCCATCATAAAATTAGTCTCTTCACATTTCCTTTTAAAAAACCCCCATACCTTCAGCTATAAAACAGACAAATACTCATGAGCTGTTTAGTTTGCATATTTTAAAACAGTCTATGCCCCTAACAGATAATGCATACTTAAATATCTGCATGAAAATAGAATGTGAATGTGTTGATTATTTTTTCCCCTAGCATCTGCCATTTATGGGTATTTATTTTTCTTGCTGAATGCATTAGAGGTAACATCTTCTGGGCTCTGCTTTAGAAAACATTACTGTGATTTTTTTTTTTTTCATTTAGACTTAGGAAAACAGGTAAAATACATTCCATGGTTTTTGTTTAAGATGTTCTACATCCAGAAATCAATGTCTCAGCAAACAAATAGCAACACAGGGGTGGAGGGGATCTCAAGATAGACATCTTTAAGACACTGTGATAAGACTACTTCCTTAGGGTCTTTCCTCCTGCAAACCTGTGATGAATTTTAAAGTGCTTAATATGACAGATTGTTCTGGGTATAGTCTGAACCAGGCATGCTCACCATACAAGATATTCCTTCCAGCTCCAATATATATGTATGACGAGGCACTAAGACTTGATCTGAAAGCTACTTTTTTTCTTACAAATACACATCTATGGGTAGCTTGGCATTTTTTTTAAAAGTAGTTTGAAATGAATACAGTAATTTCTCCTGAAACAAGTGCTTTTTCACCTATGCAAAGCTCTCTGTACTTCACCTGTGTGCGCACACTCAGCCAGAAGCAGTGACAGCCACAGGTTTGCAAGTTTTTTTTTTAGGAAAAAACCCAGCTGTCTCTGTATCATACCATTATATACAGAATTACAAATGCACTGTTAGCAAAAGGAAGAAACGTTGATTTTCTGTTTGCCTCAAAAAGCAAAGACCCAGAGACATGTTAAAGCAGCTCCAAAGTGCTGTTACCTTTCTTCCTTCTGAATTGCTTTAAAATATTTCTGCCCAGTATGATATTAATGATGCATGGATCTGCTGTCAGACTTTAAGAAGCTACCTGGAAATCCCAGAGCCTTTCCATCTGCATTCAAACTTTCCCAGTTGCAATTAGCTTGCAAAGAAAATGAGTTCATAGCAAAAGTACTAATATTATCCCATCAGGAATGTCCCAGACAATCACAGCATGTGCTAAAACTCAGCAAGTGATGACAGAATTCATCTTCACCGTAGGTAAAGTATAGGTTTTTACTAGTGATCCCTTTCCTCTGATGGGCCAACTAGGACAGCTGCTTCTAAAGCTGGCTCTGCTTCCTGCAGTACCAGAGAAACTCTCTTGACATCTTCCCTTTTATGTCAGTAGTTTCTTCACCAAAGGTGAGACACTTGCACATCAATTCCCAACTCCCAGAGCTGAACAGTAAGTCTTTGGTGATGAAGATCATTCATGCATCAAACGTGGTGTGGTTCAAGAGCATCCAACAGACCTCCCCCAGGCCCCAGCTCCACAGTCTTGCCCGGATTACACACTTCTCACAGCCAGCACCCAAGCAGGTCCCAAGCCCAGCACAGGCTGCCAGGTCACCATCATGGATCTGCAGCCTCTCTGCCCTGCTGTAGGGGATGATCATGCTTTATGGTACATCCCTCGGTTGCCAGCACATAGGTAAGTTCTTTTATTTACTTCACAATCACCTTCAAATTGCTGCCCCACTGACAGCAAGGACTGTTATGTGGTCTCTGGAGAGTCTTCTGGGAGAGCAGACCATCAAATGGTTCCTCCCTAGCCCGCAATTTGTGTTTCAAAGCCAAATCAAACCCACTCGCACATGCAGACAACAGAGATGGGGAAATGAAGGCATGAAAATGTGCAACATGTAATGACGGCAGGGCACATCTAGTGTGTATTCAGTGTAATTAGCCCTCAAAAAAGGATTTGAATTTATCTCAACATGTTCTATCAAGACAGACAGAAAATCATTAGAGCACAGGAGTTTACCGTGCTTCTATTTTGTACAAAGCAGCAAATGCAAAATAAGTCAGTTTTCCTTGACAGATTTTCAACGAGGTGCAGCTTGTTGATGATGGTAGGATATGTAGCTCAGCTCAAAGGGAATGTGTGGTTTTCATGAATAAATATGGAGCCAAGAGATGCACAAGGCCAACAACCCATGTTGTAATGAGAAATGTGAAACAGAACTGACCAGACCAATTTTTGTATAAACTGCAGGCTGTCATGGGTCAGGTAAGCCCCATCTCTATTTAGAAAGTATTAGGAGGAAATACTCAAGAGCATTATGTTACACTGAAGATTTCAGCCTGAGTCCTCAAAACAAACAGGCAGAAGAGCAGCATTCTGTTGCACCGAGGTGAAATATTCCTCTGTCAGTTAGCAAGGAAGAATTCAGGGACAGGAAATGGGTTATGCAAAAAACGTGCACATAGAAAATCAAAATAAATGCAAGAAGTGCCACGGTGAATGGTACTGGCTGAATCTACACACCTGCAGCATATGCTTTGGGGAAGACAACGTGATTTGCAGGGTTCCCCAACATAGTCTTCCAGGCTCTCGTAACCAGCAGCTTCTGATGGAAACCCCACTTGCACTACCATGCTCAAGAGCAGAAGCAGCTGTAGCTGCATGGGTGTCTCAGGCATAACTAGCACCTATTACAACACTTCCCTCTGAATCCTTCCCCGTGTTTGTTTTGTACACAACCCAAAGGAGAGGACAGCCTGTGAGATGGTTCAAGCAGCAATCGTTTAACAGACAGAGATGCTGTGATGATATAGACCCTGTTTAGATGAAAGCTGACCCAGGGGCATCCTACGCCTCCACACTGCAGAGCAAGTATCACAGTAGTGGATGAGCACAGTCTTGGCTGAGTTCAACAGCTAAAAGCAGGAACTGGTGCCCTGTCCATTTTCTGCCACTGGTGGCAATGTCTCAGACATTTAGGAAATTCATTTCAGAGCAGAACAGGGCCAAAACCAACTTACCTTGCACATACCTTTGGGTTTCTAACTTATCGTTCCTCTTCTGACAGTCAATCTTATAATCTCTTCATGAAGCATACATGACTTTATTTAAAATTACATGGGTGTCTGGTGTTTAATTCCTAACTAAACCTTATTTTAGTCTTCTTATATTTTTATCTCAGTATTTCCAATTCATCAGCTACTGAAAGGATACACAGAACTAGCTCAGTACAGTCATATAGATAATGGTACTATCTCTCTTTTAAGGGGGATAGGAAAGCAGGAGAAATAAGATGAGCTTAAGACTCCCCATAATCTTCTGCAAACCAGCTGAAAAGAAATGAAATCAAGTTTTAAGCTGTTGACGAGATCTGCTTCTTTCTTCTTAACATTAAAACTCTTTAACTGATTAACAGCCAGTGATGTGTGAAAATAGTCTTTAAATTAAATTGGTCGCTAGAAAAAAAATTATTATTTTTAGAGACAGCAAATACGCCATAAACAACCTGCTAGTGTTAGGTACAAGTGGGATGTGTTTCTGTTAGTAGCACATCCATTATTAGCAAATCAATTTCACTCTTTTTATTTTTAATAGCAACCACAAAATGTGGCATAGACAGAGCATTAACACCTGTGCAGCCTCTTGCTGCACATTTCAAAGGGGCCAGAGAGAGAGGGCTGCAGTGAAGGATGGCAGCAAGAACATCTTGAGATGGCAACGGCACAAGCTGATCCCTTAAACAGCAGCAAACAGACTTGAAACTGTCTTTGTACCTTGCAGAGGGAAGCCCAAAAGAGCCATGCTGAAAGACACTGGCTCCTGGAAGGTAGGTGGACAGAGGTAGAACCACTGGTCCTCTTACAATGAAAACTGGCCTCTGCAAGCAACACGCTGAATGTGCTATACCAGTAGTAGAGACAGTGAGTACCAGGGAGGAGACAAAGCAAAAAGAGGGGAGAACAAGCCAGTAACATCAACCAGCTGAGACTGCTTGGCAGATAATTTTCTGCAAGCCTTAAAATCAAATGACTTGCAGGTGCACCCCTGAAACCATCCCTTCGCTGAGCTTTGGCTGAAGACTGCAGCCCATGGGCAGGGCTACTCTCCTCTCCAGCCGCCTCAGCCTTCACTGTACACTGACCCAAGGCAACACACGCTGGAAGCAAGGACTACATCCGAAGCGTTCCATATTCACAAGACCATGTCAGTAAAACCACCCAACTATCGCAGAATCACAGAATCATTAAGGATGGAAAAGACCTCCAAGACCATAAAGTCCATCCTGTGACTGAACACCACCATGTCAACTAAACCATTGCACTAGGTGCCACATCCAGTCATTTCTTGAACAATTCCAGGGATGGTGATTGTACCACTTCCCTGGGAAGCCTTTTTTAATACTTGGCAACCCTTTCAGTGAAGAAATTCTTCCTGATGTCCAACCTGAATCTCACCTGGGGCAGCTTGAGACCATTTCCTCTCATCCTCTCACCAGCTGCCAGGGAGGAGATTTTCTTCTTAAAGTATGTCCAGCCTTCCTGGACCTTTTTGTTATGTGTTTCTGAACCGTGTCCTGAATAGGCCAAAGTTTGCCCTCGAAGTTCAAGGCAGGTTTTGTTGACCCCTTTCCTTACTTCACAAAGAAATGAAAACTTTATAAATCCTTGGTCGCAATGCCCAAGATGGGTTTCGACCATCACATCTCCCACCAGCCCTCCTCTCTTCATAAACAGCAGGTCTAGCAGGGCACTGCCCCGGCAGGCTCACCCACCAGGTGTGTCAGGAAGTTAGTATTCCACACACTTCAGGAACCACCTAGACAGCCTCCTCTCCACTGTGTTGAGTCTCTAGCAGACATCCAGCAAGTTAAAAGTGTTCCACAAGAACAAGGGCTAATGTGAAACGTCAGCCAGCTGCTTGTAGAATACTCTGTCTCTTCATCCCATAATTAGTATTAGTGGGAATTCCAGTTTTGTCCCTGTAGAGAGAGAAGCTAGGAAACATGACCCTATAAGCCTTGAAACCCCAGGAGATAAAGAAAAGATCCAACATATTACTCTCTTTGCACTCTTGTGACACTGGGAGGATAAGCTCACAGCACTTAAATGCTTAGGATCAGTAAAGAAACCTTTCATATGTCCCAGAATATAAAACTCAAACAGGAATTACACTGTCTCCCTTGCAGAGTACCAAATTAGTCTCCACAGTAATCAGAAACCACAAGTGTAACTCATAAGGCAGTGCCACTAATCCATAAATAAAGCTAAAGGACTAAATCTAACAAAAATTAATGAGGATAAGGATGCCTACTCTAGACAGAGTGCAGGTTATCCGGCTGAACCTGAGGTTTCCTCCCCAGCCTGGAAAGCCCCTTTGCTTCTCCTTCACATCCTCAGTCCCATTTACCTTTCCAGACTGCCAGCTTCTTGAGACAGGGACACACAGCTCAAATTGCCATGGCTTTTAAAAGTAACCACAGTGTAAAACGCTCTGCCCCATGGACAGACCCATAGTGCACAATGAGGCAACTCTCAGCTGAAGCACAGGCACGATATGGAGGGGTGTGTATGTGTGTGTGTGTGTGTGTTTTCTGTAGCTCATCAACTCTGCTTTCATTAGCACATTGCTCCAGTGCAGGGAATATGCCTTGAGAGTTGAAGGATCTGAGCAAAAACAAGCTACAAATAAATCAACCCCTGTTCTCTGGCGCTGCTGTGCCTTGAAGTGTTTGCACTGGGAAGAGGGGGCTGCTGCCTCTTAGATGTGTCCAAAACCTATAAAAGGGTTTAGCGAGGTACAGTCTTTACAATGTGGAACCAATTAAAATGCTGAGAGGCTCCAAGCCTCAGCTTGTGCTCCTGACACGCTCTTTTACTTACAAGAAAAAACAAAACAGAAAACCACAACGGACTGTCTGCATGTCTCCCAACAAGCATAAACATAGGAACGGAAAGCTATTCTAAAAAGTATTTCAAGAGCTACAGCAACCCACCACAGAGCATCCTTCTGCAGAATTTACAAGCAGGCTCCCAAGAGCTAATCCTGCCCTCCCTAACAGCTTTCCTGAACTGCAGGCTGACACTGAAATTGCTGCCAAAGCTATAAAGCTAGAGAGAAATGTGTAAAATGCCCCGATTATATCTCTTTTAGGCTTGGTCTCTCTATCTGCAATAGTGCTATGTTGCTTCCTGTAGCATGCCTTGGGGATTTGAAGGGAATTAAATAAATACCCACTAATAAAACACTGTAATTCGAAGCTGCCAGTTCCTTTCAATCCAATAGATTTGCCAGCATCTTTCAGGAAGTCCAGCACCCAATGCTGCAGTCCAAGACCTGCTAAAGGTCCTTTTAAATGATGTCCTGGAGCTTGCTGGACAAGTGAGGCATCTACAGGCTCTGCACTTTGAAAAAGGAGACTTGGCCCTCCTACCTTGGATCTAAACCAATTCACGCATCTCAAATGGGAAATATTCTTTTAATCTTTTTTTCTTTTGTTCTAAGAAAACATTGTCTTTTGATGCTGTCCTGCCCAACCCCACACTGACTCAGGCTGAATTATTTCCACTCTGCATTGAAATCAGCTCTAGCTCTGAATACAAAAACAACCTTAAAAACCAGAATGTAAATAAATTAGTACTTTCTGTTCCTTCCTCTGAAATACCACTTTTTTCTATCATGTGGCTCACTGAATTGTCACACAACAATTTATGACATAACCGTAGTTGCTAGAAAACCAAGAATTAACTGCCACTAATGACATTAATGACTTTCTTCTAAATGGTATAAAACTTCATCACATGGCATCACTCTGAGAAATTCATCAAATTCCCAAGTAAACTACATTTTCAAGACATAAAAATACCTAGAACACAAGACATTTGAAAACGCTCGTGCTTACATTAGTATCTTAATGGGCTATATTTCTGCACATTCTGACTTCGCTCTAAAGAAGATTTTCAAGCAGTCAATGAGGCAAAACCTGAGTCGAGCCTAAACTCTCAGCAGCATGATTGAGGAGCAGGGAAAGAGATTTATCTTGGCATATATGCAAACCCACACTATCATTTGGGTTTGATTTCGCAGAAGGAAAGCAGGCTATAGAAAATAAATGCTCTTAGGGAAAACAGAAGATTTTTCAAAAGCATTCAGCACTGCGCAGGCTTGCTCTCTCAGGCTGCGTCAGCTGCAGGGCTAGATGGCTGTGCTTTGGTTTTGTGGGGTCTTTCTTTTTGCCACACTTTCCTGTCCAAAAAAACATGGAGAGAAACCGGTACATTTCTAAAGAAAGCACTACTTAAGGTGAAGTGTCATTTCTCAGCAAATCCAACATTTCTGTGACTAGCAGCTGCACACTCTTACAAGGGCTCCTTCAGCCCTCAGCACAGGCAGCACCTGCAGTCTTCCTTGCTCTCTGGCTACAAGGGACAGATCCAGGTTGATCTCACTGAACACCGACTACCTGGCTTAAAATAAAAAAAAAGGAAGTCCACATCCTGTGGCTACAGCTTTTCTGCCTATTACATCTATAAAATATGTATCTTCACAAATGTCTCCGTCCATAAGAATCTGTGTATCTTCACTTTGTTCTCCGAGGTGCGGGACAAAGATGCACTTAAATTACTCCTAAATTACTGTCTTTGGTTTTTTAATGAAGACAAACTGAAATAATTTTACTCCCTTAAACAGAGGAAGACATGATTTACAATACTGCACCCTAAAGGAAAAATACAATTTTATACACAGAAGGCAGCAGAGACACATTTGTTTCCGCACGCTTGTAAACACAACTTGAGATGCCCAGCTCCACACATAATCCAAGAGGCACAGGAGTCTGTTTTGGAGGTTTCTGCCCACAAAGACACGCACCTGGGTTATCCTTTGTTATGCAAAGGGTGACTTACACATTCAAGCTGCATTGCCGTGCTAAGCAAGGGGAGGATTGATGGACAAGCCACAGAACTCCCTCGAGTTCAACAGCGGCACTGACTGAATAGCAATAACCAGCATCGTCCCTAATGGCAACTGGGGGACAGGATCCAACTTGAAAATGGTGCAGCTAACACACTCCCATGCCCATTTTATACACCTATTACAGACAGTAATGCAAAGATCAGTTGGCAACATCTCTTGGAAAATAGGGCTCTTTCAAAGCTACATGTTTGCGGGCACAATACTACAATAAAAGGGTTTTAGTCTTTTGGTTCAGTCTGCCAAAGGGATCTGGAGCCCAACTGGCAAAGAATGAAATATTCTTTAATTATGTTATGGTTTGGACAATTGCAAGCCATTGTGGTTAAGAAATATGATGATAGGGAGGATTTATTTTGATGCTTTGTGCCATGTGTTTACTCTACCAACACTTTAAGGTTTTAGCCTGAACTAATAAACTGTACATACGCAGGCAGTAAAGAGAATTAAAAATTCTTAAAATATTTCCCTCTGATTTGCTCTACCTTACTCAACACCATTTGTGTGACCAACACTTCTTGCTGGTATAAATCAGCCTTTCCTCTGCTGACTATTTGGTCCAAAATAGGCAGCATCCCACCAATCTACAGTGATGCTAACACCTACTCAAAAGGATCCTTTCAAAGCTGGCATCAAATGTTTAAGGGCTTGTTTGCTTCTAGCTTTATGATCATCTGTCTCAGGAGGTAAATTCAGCAGGATTGGCTGCAGACAATTTGTTTTAAAATTGTTCCTCTGTAATTTATGACTGAACATATGTCACTCCAAACACATCTATTTAAATTCCATCAGAGGGCGATGGAGATGGATCTTTTACAGTCCTGACCAAAAAAAGATAGGAAGGATTTATCCAGAGCTGACAGAACTAAGTGTGCTAAATGGGTTTATGCACAAAACAATGCTTCTGGGGAAGTGTTGTTACTTGATGGGTGGGTTTTGTTGAGTATTTTGTTGTCATTGCAAGTGTAAGGTACAGGTGATGCTAGTCAATTTTGTCATGGGCAGGCAGGTGAAAGGTGCACAGAAAGAAACATGGACATATCTCTTGGGGAACACGTCACTTCAGTCATGTCTCCTTCCACAAAAGCTCATGGGTTTTTGCACTAGAGCACACTGGTTGGAGTTATAGCCAGAGGTCTCACTGAGCTAAATTCTGCCCTGATTAGCATACCACGAGATGCTCTGGCTTTAGTTAGGAGGCCACAAATCAAGGAGTGTGTGCAACGAGGACACTGGAAATATTAATACCCTGAGAAATGTAACCAGTAAAGCTGAGCAAGCCCTAAACACACAACCAAGTGCAGAAACATCAAGCAGTTATCCCATCACATGCAGATACAATGCTTCATCATTTTGGTTTAATTAAACAGACATAAAATTATTGAGATTATTTGTTAACTTGATTAAACTACCCCTGTGGGTCACTGCAACACTTTACAGTTCATCTGCCTTGCCAAGTAATTCCACCGAACAGCTCCTCTTTAGGAACAAGCTCAACAAAGTCAACCTGAGGCATTGCTGGCTCTTCCCATGTCAGCCTGACGATATTGGGAGCTTTTCTTCTGCATTGCCATCCTTCAGAGAATTTATTTCAGTACAATCTCTCCTGTTTCTGAAGGAAAACTTGCTGCATATAAAAAATGCTCAAACCCAAGATAAAACATTATAACCTGGCACTTTAAACCTCCTGGTTTTGAAGCCTATCTCAGTACTATTTGGGCAGGGAGCCTTGTGGCTTTTGGATGCTGGAGTTGTGTATCCTTGCCATGAACTAGCTAGAACTGCCATGACTCCAGCCTAGTTAGAAAAAAACCCCAAAGCCCAGAGGAAAAAAAATGCAGTTATAGCCCAAGAAGATATTTTATCAGACTATAAACAGTACTTTTCTGAGACAAAAGCATCCATTGGGAGGAGATATCCTGCTAACATCGCTGTCTCCTGCCTCTTCTCATGGGCTTTGTTCTTGCCCCAAAAATGGCTGTTTGACATATGCAACTGTTCCAGAAATTCTCATATGAAGCAAAAAGTAAAGTAAAGCAAACACTGCCTTCCCTCTTGCTACATGAAGCCTTGCCATGATGTCCATCCTGCCAAATCCATTTCCCTATACCATAAAGTACTAGCCCGAAGCACACTTTGCAGCAGCAATGCTGGCCATTCTCACAGGCTTTTTATTTAAGACTGTGAGCTGCCAAAGCTTGATTTATGGAGATTTAATTCTCAAACTATTAAAAAGGAATAGTGTTGCTCACATGTAGCTCACATGGCTCTCCAGCTATATCCAAAGAAATAAGCATTACCTTTATGAGCCTGTTTGCCCTGGAAACCCAGCACTGCCTTTATTTTTAATTTTTGCTGCATCTCTGCATCCTTGCATTGCATCAACTTGAACAGTCTTTCTATCTAAGGCAGGGAAAAATGCCCAAACCAAACCTTCTGCTTTGCAGAAACCATTCATGTTGGATTTCTTCAAGGGAAGACTGGAAGACAACAAGAGGGGAGAAAAGGGAGCAGTTGGCATGGACACAAGGGCACTGCACCCTTGGTTTGGCATATCTTTGCCTTGCAAGAAAAAAGATTGCAACCTGCCTGCCTTATGTCTCATACGCAACCAACCCCAACAGCCTGCCACTCCTCATTGCCAGCTCCAATTCCACACCCTGTTTTCAAAGCCTTTCCAAGTGCTGTGGCATCTATCCTGTGATACCCAGAAGGTGAGGTTGGTACAGGAAGATGCTGCCTGTCCTCTCAGTAGCCCTGAAATGTATATTCTCCATATGCAGGAGAATATGAAATATCAGTCTCGTCCTGACGAAGGAAAAAAAAAACCAACTGAGAAGGAAAAAGAGTTTAGTAGCCTTTTTGAGAAGAAAGCCTGAAAATGAGAACACCACTGCAAAGCCAGCAGAAGGCAAATGTAAAATGTCCAGTATTAATTCTTTTATTTGAAGAGGTGCATTTTGTACTGAAAGACTGAATGGGAGTTTCCTGTCACAAGTATGGACTGGTAGTATTTTCCTCCCTGTCATCTCTTGGCCTCCCCAATATCTAGCATCCATTCCATATGGATGCATTTCTGGATGTTGGTTTCTTTTCAGATGGACTAGAGAGCAGCCAGAAACTTTTCTGCGGCTCTGAGACTTAGCCCAAATACCATTCACAATTTATTTTTTTCAAATTCGTGCGAGTGGTAAAAACACAAGGTTCATTATTCCGCGCAGAAATTCTCTCATCATCCAGCCAAATTTAAAAATAAATACTTGCAATTAAATGTGTCGCTACATTATTTATGTAGATGCATTCAATTTGCAGAAAGCTGCTATAAAAATACTCCCCTTCAATCCATGGGAAATTTATTGCACTTTTATTGTATATTTCCTTCTCCCTGCTCAAATGTATGTTGCTCCCTGCCTTTTTTTCACCCGCGTTACTTAACACATCATTTTCCAGCCACTGTTTCTCCTACATTTGTCTTGAAAGAATGAGGGATGTAATCCAAATCCAAATGTTTCCTGATTATTTGTGAACAAGGCTGCTAAATGATTACTACACAGATAATTTCAGTATTTCCCTTGCAATCAAGCACCACTCCTTGTCTCTGCATTTGGCTCTTACAGCTGTTGGGTAAATGATATGCAACAAGGCTGCCCAAGGCTTCAAAGTGCATATTAATTCTGTCAGAAACTCCAGACACTCTAAAGAATTGCTAATTTAACAACAGACTGTGAAATTATTTTTTCTTTCTTTATTAATTGCTGTGCTATTTGAAAGTGACTTCACTGCCCCGACTGTCTTTTGGCATGAAGAACGGGGGGTATTTCATCCTGTGAGGAAATAACTGAAAGCTTTCTCCCCAGCAGTCCCTATATCCATTACCTAATATAAATATGTGAAACAACTGCTAATAAAACCAGGGTTACTTGCTGCAGGTGTTCCTCAGCCAATTTAGCCAGGTGATATTAGCAAAATCTGACAGAGAAGCACAGTGATATATTTCATTTGTGCCTTGACATTTTGATTCTGTTTGTTAGAGAGTATGTGCAGGGATCTGGCTTTTTCTCCAAGACCTCTATAGCTGTCAGTCTGTGCAAACAGGATTTGACAAGATGTCCATTTAGCAGGATGGGAGGGCAAAGAAAAAAAAAAGAGATAGATGGAGAGACCAGGTATCTGGGTAAAGCTGCACTGCAGTGCAAAAATGGATGCTTTTCACATACTGAGCAACTTGAAAAAAAAGAGCAGCTTGATATGGAGGATCTGAGACAGTTTGCATCCTTTAATCAATACCTCCTTCAAGAAAGGTGGCCAAGAACAACATAAATAGACAGTAGAGGAGAAAGAAGACAAAAGGGCAGAGTTGGAGAAGGCACTGGATAGTGTACGCTCATACAGAGAAAGATTTTTGGCTAGTCTTAATTATTTTTTAAAAAGAGGGAGAAAAAAAGGATACTTTCATTTGCTTGAGAGAAATTAGATTCAATAATAAATCTAAATAGGAAGTTTTGCTTTCCAAGGCTGCCTTTTTCCAGCCTGAGGAAAGATGCAGAAGGTAATGAAGCTGTCTCTTCCACAGATAATGCAGGAATTTAGAAGACTTCAGCTCGTTTCTCCCTGCAAAGAACTTTGGACCAGAAGCACACAAATGATTTACAATGAAATAGAGTACAAAATAGCTACAAAGATGAAACAACAGCAAATTAATGTAGCATTTAAACAAGACAGTAACCAGAGTTTAGAGATTTATGGTAACTGGCTGGTAGGAAAGGGATTCTGATAGTCTGAGTGATTCCTGCATCTCTGCAAGCATGTTTTAAAAGTAAAATGGAATACACAACTCTAGTTAAAATTCAGAACGAAAGTTAAATAGTGGTGTTTAAACCATACCTTACCTTTCAACATCTGCCAATGTTACTACAGGGCCTCCACACAGCATCAGCCACACTAGTGCTGCCTACAGGCTGCAAGACCAGGCAAGGGCTTGCCTTTTCCTCCTCCAGAATGCATGACAGCTGCTCCCAACACAGCAGGGTTCCACCAGGCTGCTGAAAAGCACCTTCCTCTTGCCCTCTCCTCTCAAAGGCCATGCTGCTGAACACACAGTTTTCATGGTCCAACACATATGAGAGATCAGAGAGACAGGAGAGCTGGCCTTCCCATGGCTACGGGAGGGCACATCCCATACCACCACACACACATCAACCCACAGCTCAGCCTGGGAGCAGTACCAAACCACAACACCCACAGCTGGGCCACACACCTCCTGAACCACCAAACCTGGGCCCAGGCATCAGGTGGGTCTGCCAATGACCTGCTATCCCCAAAAAAGGGAAGGCTTGAAAAAAGTTTGTGTCAAAAACAACCCATGACAGACATCCCTGGGCAGTTCTGCACCTTCACAGCACTCTTGTATATCACCTCTGGCATAAAGTGATGAAAGGAGACCTCAGCTGAGCAGAGCCAGTCGCATCCTCCTTACCTTGCTGCTCCACTGGGGTAGAAAATATGTATTACTGAAGCCATAAAGTGCTTACAATTATGGCTGCAAACCCAGTAATCTCCACTGATGTAGGTAAATTGCTGACCTCTCTATCACTGTTACTTATGATGCAAAAAAACCTTGGGTTTTCTCCGCAGCTTAATAAAACCTGTGGGGAATTGGCACAAGGCTTTCATTCCTTATAGCCAGCCTTTAATGTAGAAGTTGAGATTTCCTGGAGGGGAACTGAATAGTTTAGAATAATTAGTGATTTACATATAGAGCTGTCAACAAAGATACATGGTATTAAGTTACCATAATGAAGGGTTCCACCTTCTCAGTTGGTACTTTGGATTTGATTTTATTTAAAAATTCTGTATTTTAATTCTGCTCACATTCTGCAATCGCTAGTAAAGTGGCCTGAAGCGGACAGCAAGAGGAGAGCACTAAATCGAAGGCTTAAATCACTTCTTCCTCAGTTCCCCCTGGCAGATTTAAAGAGCAACCTGGCACTAATGCTTTCAAATAATATACTGTTGGACCTGACACAGCAGAGAAACTCTGCTTCAAATCACACAATGGTCCAGATGACCGTGCAATTACAATTAACCTCCTGCCCGCTGTGCCTAATGACAAATGATCATGTGAATGATAGACTCAGGAAAGGACCCAAGTATCAAAAAAATTATTCTGATTCTTACATATTTAAAAAACCATTTTCAGTTAGGAAAAAGCCAAGGGACACTAATTTTAGTTTTGCATCCGAAAGAAATGAATAACCCTTGATAATACACATGCAGGCATAAGCACAGGATGTCAGCCTTCTAGAAGCAAGAGGGATGCATGGAAGTCTCCTTCTGCCAGAGCGCTGTAATCGGAAAAGTACTAATATCCTCCACTGCTGTAAATCTCAGCCCAGACCAGAGAGCATGAATTTTGTCCATGCTGGATAAAAAAAGGTAATATAACCTCAAAATAGCATGCAATATTTTTTGGCACACTTACTGGGCCCACGGGGCTCACATTACAAGATCAATAAGTAGGGAGTTATCCTTCGTTGTTCCACCAGGTTTTGTGCTGCTTCTGCTTTATGTCCCTCATCTCCTACTTACCTCGAGACCCATCCTCACCAGGGAGCATCCTCCTCTCTCTGCTCACACAGCATCTTCAGAAGAAAGCAGAGGTATTTTCCAGTCTGCTTCCTCTGCAGAACAGGTAAGCACAAAGATCACACCATCCTGGGAAGTGCTGGGGGCACCCATTTCCTTCCCTAATGGGGTAAGAGTTTATTTGCCCCAGTTGTGCTCCTGGTCAGAAGATCCATCAGCAGAGCACTTGGAGTGATCTCTCTCTTGCTTCAATGAAGCAAGCTTATTAATTTAAATAATTTTTTAAGGTTTTTGAGAAGTCACTCATTCTAATTATTGTCCTGACCTGATGGGGCAGAAACCTCCAGCTCACGAGCAGCAGGGCATGTGTGTGTGTATATATATTTTTACATTTATATGTAGAGGACATGCTTATGCAAATTTTATCTCCCATTCTTCCTAAAGATGGAATTTTCTACATCTCCCAAGAATGACAGAAGCAATATGGATATGGCCACTCACCACTTGCACCTGAAAGCATCAAATCACTTGCAGGCACTGACAAGACCTCTTCTGAAACAAAAGCAAGCCTTTAGGTCCTCCCTTCACCAGACACAGGCCATACCCCCAGCCAAGGTAAATGGGCAGCACTATGGTTGGGCAGGCCCCTCCTGCAGAGCATGTTATGGCAAGTATTTATGAAGTTGTATGCTGAGCTATTTTACAGCAGCTAATGACAGGCATAACACAATTAGGAGATAAGCCTTGTAATGCAGAACATTATGTATAAGGGTTTTTACATATATTTATAGCACCTGTTTCAGCATGCCTTCAGACAGAGTCTTCTCATGTAAAAGAAATATACTGTACTCTGGCAATTTATTCTGATACTTGATTAGGGAAACATTGCTTCATGAATTCTAAGCCATGACATTTCCACTAATCTTTCCATTTCAACAGCACAGAAAGGAATGGCTTTCATATCTCCATGCTTATCATTTTCAAGCTGAGTATATTATCTGCTCGTCTCTGGATTTACTCGATAGCTCTTAAAAAAACTAAAACAGACCACCACAGTCTGTGAAACTTATGTGTGGCTTACTCAGAAAGTTGTATGTCATTCCAAAGACGAACAAATGTAGAAACTAGCTCTCATCTTTATTCTAAAATATGTCAAATAAATAAAAACCCAGATTGGTATCTGTTATTTCCCTTCAATGAGACTGCTGCTTAAAAGGTTACAAACGATGATGTCTCTGCTTTTGCAGAAGGCCATGCATTAAACTTCTCATATTGCCTTGCAGGAATCAAATACAGTCTGTTTGTTGTCAGATTTCTTAAGCTTGCTCCCCTGCCACGCCCCCCAATGCAACAGCTACCACTGCCCTACACACCAGTCTGCCTGAGAGACCTCACCTTGCCACCCTTGCAGCACCCCTCCTTCTGATCCCCGACCCCACAGGCATTTTAACACCTAAACCAATAGTCAGGAGCTTCTCAGCTGTAGTTTCCAAGTTACAGATTTAATTTTGTGTTGCTTGTCAGGTCCCTCAGCAGGGTGAGCTGTTCTTGTGTGCCACGGTACCTTGTCCCCTCGCAGTCTTCCCTGGGGCTGCTCTCTGACCACTGAGCATCATATGGACCTACAACCTAGAACACATCGATTCGTGGGGGGATAAAACTCAACCTGAAGATGTGTCCTGGGAATGCACTGTTGCCCTCAGGGCCTGCTCTAGGTTTTCTGAAGGGGCCAAGCTACAGCCAGCACAAAACAGGGGCCTTGAAAGATTCACAGCATGCTGCTTCAGCCTATGAATCCATTCCCAAGACATCATCCCACAAGGTAATGTAGAAAGAGCCTCTGCTATCATTAACTAAAGCAATTGTGCCTTTTGTTCTGCCATAGTACACACCTATAGCAGCCTTTACTCTCTAATATATTCAGACGCAACCTGTCTTTGGAATTTGCTTTCCCAATAGCTGTCATGCTCCAACACTTGTCAGTTGTCTCAAATAACCAAATAGTACTCTGATATTCACAGCACAACTTAGAATTCCCTACACAAACTACAGGGAATTCTGCCAGTTCTGAGATAAATTAACTGCTTATCAAAGGCAAAACTGACAAGGATTGTTTTGTGTTTTTTTTTTTTTTCTCATGAATCCATGGTTTATTACTTCCCAGCCTCGTAACGCTACTTAGCTTTTTCATGATCCATGCATGAAGACCTTTAGATATATCACCTCAGCTTAATAACAACACAATTACAACCACTTAATGTCTTTAAGGGAACAGTCCCAGCTTAATTTCCGGTAGGAGCATGCTCTGCTAGCAAGGCAAAAACCATCAGCCTGTGCTCAGACCTTCATTTATCTGCTTATCCAGAAACTTCCCTGCCCAACAGCACCAAGATGAGAGCTTAGTCTCCGATTCCAGCTCCTCAGGGCAAAGTTCACATGGCTCCTTTCAGGGTTGGACTGCAGCCCTTCCCTTTCTCACACCCAAATCAATACCACCACAGCTCCTCCACCTAAGGTTATGCTAAACTCTGGCAGAGCACCCTTCTTAGCCATAGTTTTCTAAGGACTTGAATGCCAAAGCATTTTGGTTTCCCATGCCCCAAGAATAGCAACTTACTCCAGAGACCTCGTGGGCACAAGGATGCCAAGTCCTCTTGGCCTGAAGGACATAAGAAGGCTACCAGAAGGTTACCAAAATCAGCCCTACACATACAGCAGCCCAGGCTTGTGCTCAGCAGCCTGCCTACAGAGAAGCTGGCACCCCACCACTAAATAATCTATCCCTCTCTGCCACACATAGTCCATTATCCTTCCAACCCATTTCCAGACCTCTTTCTGGGGTGTGGGTGGGGAAAAGTATGTTTCCAACATGGAACAAAAGGGCAGGCATATTTCAGTGCCAGAGCAGAATTGATACTGCCCACACAACCTGGAGTTTGGAAATAATGTATTTATAGAAGTACATTAAGACCAATTTAGAAAAGGTTGATTAGATAAAGTAATGCTCATTCAGGCAAGCCTAAACAATTTTCTTATTTCATTGAATCAGCAATAATGTACTCCTACAAATGCAATAAATATCTATCTAATCACCTCCTCCTTCAGTGACTTCTCCCCTTGCTCCTTTTGGTTGGCAGCATTTGGTTTGGGTTGTTTTCAGAAAGGGAAAAAAACCCCAGTAACTCATTTATAAAACCTTCCCTTCCTGGTAATTTTATTTTATCTCTGTAGCATAAGGCAATCTAGCAGAAGCAAACATTGTTTACTTGTTAATACCAAGCCAGAACTCTTAAAGAGAGTCGATGAGACCACAGAGGAAAACTATTGTTTTCTTTGTTATTCTGCTGGAAGACCTGCGGTAACATGTCAGACATTGGTAGAGTCTTTTGGGGAAAATACAAATAGTTCCTCTGTTTTCATCCATATGCATGGGAAATCGTGCTGGTCTACAAGCACTGGAAGATTTCACGTTGCTGCTCCAGCTACATCTTCTCACACCATAAGAACACCTGCTTTAAAGAAAAATTCACTGCAATTTATAATTCAGAAATCAAGATATTTTTAAAATCCTGATAGTTTGATTGTGTTACCGGATCAAATTGAGTATATCACAAGGTACATCTCAAGAGATACACAGCACTAACTGCAGACCAGGCTTCTGTGCCCGAGTTCCAGCACCCCACATCCCCTGGGTGAGCCCCAAAACCAGGATCCAACCCACTGGCACTCAGATGAACTGAGAAATTGATGGGCTGCAGGCAGGAGCGGGTCCTAGCCAGGCATATGCATACAAAATCCTTTTGTTTTCGCTGTGCAGTGACAACATCTGTTATTAGGACACTGGCTGTTTACCTGTGGGTTTCATGGCAGCGTGATTACTTTTTAGCTAAGAGTGCCTTCAGCTCAACACCACATTTAGATCTCAGACTCCCTCCTAGCCTCTCTCTTCTCTTTTCACTCTCTCCTTTATTTGCCCCTAGCTTTAGGAGGAACTAATATTTCTTAAAAGCAACCTGAGGGGAAGAATTGTCTTTGTCACCTCCTTTCTATGCAAGCATTTGCTGTTGAGGTATAAAAGGCACATACATGTTCCTGCAAGGATTTAATGAAAGATAGACATGGGGAAATTTCTGCTGCTGGGCAGAATTTTTACAGCTGTGTTTGTGCCCAAACTAAATTCCCAAGCATACACTCTGTATAAAGCCTCCATCAACCACCATCAGACAGAATTGATTCGTAAGTATACCCCTTATGAAGAGATACATTTTTTAGCCCATGCTACAAATTCAAATTTAATCAAGGATACTGCTTAAGCAGGCTTTTTTTCCCCCCATAACCAAGTCCAGCAAATTTCTCTGGATCACTTTGGATTCAGTGAGGGGATGTTACTGGGCTTCTACCAGAGTTCATGCCCTCCTAACCAGAAAATGACAGCATTTGGCCTCTAAAAACAAAAAAAGGTTCCAATTTAGCAAATACTTAGCATCCTTTGCAAACAATAATTTACTCCAGCAAATTATTAGGTAAAAACTTTCTAAGCCAGAACTGGGTTTTCAAAAGTCTTGTGTGTAGATTCAGTCTTTAACAATTTGGTGAGCAGCGTCCAAATCACTCTCAGTACCACAAATTGTTTTGAAAAGTCCTACACCTGGGCAAGAAATGCGTGTGGGTTTTTGTCTTGTGCTGTAAGTGTCTAGTCATTCCTGGGGACTTAACAAATGCTCTTGGAAAACCAGGAATGATTAAAGCCCCACCATTAGCTTCAATGGGATAAAGGTTTCACTCCACATCTTTCACTTATGTGCCTGGATGTAGGTTTAGAAATTTAACTTTAATTTGCTTCTCTTGGAAATCTAACTCTAAAAATTCAAAACAACCAACAAGGGCTTAATGAGGAAAACAAAATTAGTCAGACTTGCGTAGCTATACAGCAATACAGACAGCTGAGCGGCTACTTCTGAAGAGTCAGCATGAATGCCTGGAAGATAATTTGCCGGCTTAAGGCTTGCACTGTAATTTTGTCTGACTCAGGATTAATTCTGCTCAAAACTGAATCAAAACCAAATGAATATTTACAGTCTGTGCTACAGCCAACACCCAAAGCAAGGAGTACATTTGCCCAGCTTATCTTGAGTGTGGTATGGGTGTAGCTCAAAGACCCCACTTGTCTCATCTCAGCAACTGGGGACTTGAGAAATAACCTGTTCTTTAATTTGTCCAGCAATGAAAAGTGGGGAAATAAACAAAATCCTACTAATAAGAGAGATGCAGTCAGGAAAAGTTTGGCTGATCCTCCAACTATAGCCCCAAGAGTGATTATCTTTGAAAAGGTCTGGATGTACTTTCTTTACATAGCTGCATCATTTTTCTGAACCATCTCTGGCAAGCTTTTCTCCACTATCTGCACTTTACATCCTTAGGGGATACCCTAATACCCCTTCCTTGATGCTTTTCCCTGGAGCATCACCCCATCTTGAGCAACACTGCTCAGCATGCCCACCCTTGATGTGACCAGGACACAAGTTAGCTATAGTACTCACAGGCAAAGAGCCACTGCAGAGAGCAAAACATCTGTTGTGAGAGAGAATGAAAGTCATGATGAAAAGGTGTGAAGCTTGTGGTGGAGAGAGCCGAAAGAACCTTCCACAGAGAAAACTAGGGAAAAAAATTATGCACAGAAGAAAAAGAATGTAGGGCCAGGAACTTGCTGTTCTCTAGAACTCCACTGGCCTTGACAGACAAATTAAGATATTTCTGCTTACTACCTAGCTTTTTCCCCTGCTTTTTAAGAATTTTATTACAATAATAACCCTGCAATACCTTGCAGCACTCGCTCTCACATGCATGCACAGATAAGGTCTAATATAATGCACTTCCCATTACTGAGCAAAGGTGTGAGTGCACCTGCTCCACATTGCTTCAGGCAGACAATTGCCCTGTCCTAACCCCTTCTGCAGCCAACATGGCAAGCAATTTATCACCATCATCTAACTTCATTCACTTCCCTGCTGAGTGACAGCCATCAAAAGTCTCATTACTGGCCTGCTACTAGGTGGCAAGGCAATCACATCACCTAACAAGGTCTTAAAGAGGACAGAAACTTCCTAAATCCCATTACCTAGAGGCCCTCCCTCCCCTAAGATGAAGATTTGAGCGTGTTTGTGCCACAGATGTCAAACACATTTCTGACCCTTTTTAATCTTTCAACCTTGCTTCCAGGTGAATGAAGGAGGAGAGTCCTCCTGTAGATGCATGGAGGACTTTGTGGAGTTTCAAACTATCAACAGTTGAATTTGTTGGATGTTTTCAAGGCAAATTCACTTACCTGACTAATATAAGCCTTCTGGGCAGGGAAAAGTCATACAGAGATTTATCCTTGGCAACTCCAGCACAGTGCTAGGAGTATATTTCTCTACAATGCAGGATGACTATTTCCATGCATTTGAGCCTATTACTGGAAGCAAAGACAAAACCCTTCCAAAACTGCGAGTGAAATGGCAAGGGACACTTGTGGCAATGGAAATCACAAAATCTGAAATAAGATTAATAATGACAACAATGACAATCAGCAGTCAGTAGCTCGGTGGCTGACATCATCTGGCAATGCTACCAAGTCTGGTGAGGCAGAGTTTGGAATGGAGTAGTCTGGTGCACTATGCCTTCTCCACAAAGCAAAAGCATTGCTTTCAACTTGTGGCCTCATACTACAGATTTATATTAAGACAGAATCAGCTAGTCCAGTGGAAGAGAAAAAAACCCCTGTTCTATTTTTTTTTTCCAGTGTTCATTTCACCTTCAGGACTCCTCCCTCTGAAACTCAGAATACCTACACAAACACACAAGTGTACATACATGTATATATGCACATGTCAAAAAATATGCAACAGGTACCACTCCTCTCCCATTCAAGATGTTAGTTACATCTTTCTGTATCTCACTGTGCTGGAAGAGAAGAAGGTTTTGTTTCTTGCTTTTTGTTCCTGGCTTTGGTATGACAAGAAACTCAGACGGACAATTTTTCATGATGCAACACATGGAAAAAAGGACCTGCTTGGCACAGAAAGGCTTTCCATGTGTGGAAAAACCAGGCATAAATGGTCTCCAACATATCTGTAAAACTGCTAGACTTCTATAAAATATTTGCCAGGACCCACGAATTTATTTTGCCGAGAGGAACAATGGGCACTGGGGAAACTTGGACACACTCCAGTTACTCATCATCTGGATTCCTTTACAGCAAAGTAGTCTGATGCACCTATAATTATGGTCGCAAAAAACTTTTCGCTGGAAACTATTTTTTTCTAAATGATCTTTAAGAATTGCCAGATAATTAACACATTTAACTAATTTCCACTTCTTGTCTAGAGCCCAAAGCCCAGGTATTTTCATTCTGCAAAAGGTTATCTTAGTCAAAGTTATGGGAAGAATTTTAAAAGTTTCTAATTCCATTCAGAAACATGAATGTAAAACATTTGGAAGTTGCTGTAATAACTATGTCTGCAGCATTAAGCCTTGCTGATGATGCACATACTTCATATACCCTAAAACATTTAGTTACATTCTTCCCAAACAGCCCCATGGCTGCCTCTTTAGGCTAATTTATAGCAGCATCTGGGAATTTCAGTCAAAATTCCCCTGGGGAACAGATCAGAAGAGAGAATGGGACAAGGACTGAAACAAAGCCAAATCATAAGTACAGCTTACAATGCATAAATGAACCTTTTTCTTCACAAAAACCCCACAACATCTTCCAACTGACTCTGCTACAACTGGACATCAAACTGCAGCAGATACCAGGGCAAAATGATGATTCTTTATTTTTGTGCAAGCCTGATAATAAAGTTCACTCCCTTTGTTATCAAAGGTGATCAAAAATGAGACTGGTCGATTTTTCTTTCTTAGTCCAGGGAAACTTCCTGCCAGTTGGGCCTGCAGAAATGGCCAACAGGACAGAATGGACCCCAGTACAGGAATCCACCAGGTCTTGACCTCAGGTCTGAAATCCCTTTTTTCTATCCACAGTACTAAATCCACAGCACACCCGCAGAGCACCACTGCACAATACCTGTTTATCAACCACGTATCCATATTGAGATCTTCATCTCCTTGCCTACTTATGGAACATTATTCAGAAGTCATATCTTAAATATATACCAGCTAGTAGCTTCACAGACACACTCATACCTAAACACACATCCATCCACAGCCCAAATGTGTTGGGATATTTTTGGGAGGGTTTTTTTTTGTGGGCTGTTTTGGTGGGGTTTTTTCAATGATATTTGAAGTTCAGCTTCTGCCAGTTTGCCAGTTTTTTTTAATCTCCTTTTCTTTTTTAAAAATCAAACTGTATTTCAACTACAGATCATCTCTACAGGAGTCAGTTCTCATTATCGGTGGACTTCTTAATTAATGTTCACCCTGTCTTCTTCTGTAGCTATATTGAATTTGAGTGCATATGGCCTAATAGACACACCAGATGCTGCTTCCCTAGGTTGTTTAGGAGCTAATGCTTCATCATTTGAAGGTTTCTAAAAAAAAAGAGAGGCTCATTATTTAGTAGTTTAACCACCAGTTCAGAAAAGAAGACAACCTGGAGGAACTACCTTGCCTGGCTGTAAACTGAAGTCCAGACCTTAGGAGGGGCTGTGCTGCTTCTTCATTGGAGAAAGAAGAGAAGTGGGCAGCCTGGGTGCCTTCCTTTTTTCAAAGCCTACTGACAGTGAAATAATGTCTTCCAGAAATAGCATCATTTCCTCCTCCGCTTCTCCAGTCAGGTAAGGGCTGAGTCCAGCGGATTCTTGACTTCGTCCAAGCCTGGAGACGTTTTCTGCTCCAGTCATTTACTTCCCATTTCACCCTCCCTTATGGTTTAGAAGGTGAATAGAGATACAAAAACATCGCCTTTAACAGCTGCCTTGCCACCTACAGAGATACCAGCAGTCAGCCAGCAGTGACATCTCAGACTCAGGCATGTGACAGATTGAACCGCTGAGTATGGTGATACCTATCCCCAACTCTCTTCCCCCCTGACCCAAACAGATCAGTGAGAAAGGTAAGCAATTCTTGCTCTCTTTTACTGATAAACCCAAAAATATCTCCCATGTGTCACTTTAAATCTGTGAGGTCACTTTTATTCATTTAGGAAGTAGGCAGGCAGGAGATCTCTGGCTGCAAGAAACATGGGTGATGCAGTAAAGCACGTGAATGAAGAGTCAAAGTTTATAAAACGTTTTATAAACCAGAGTTATGTTGGTAAACACATATAGTGCAATCTAGGCACCAGGAAAAGCTTGCAGTACATCCTGGTGGATGTGATTTTAAGTATCCAGTCAGACAACTTACTTGCGAAGTCAAATGCATTGAAATATCAACAGCCTACGTAGCATCTTCAGGCTGAACCAACTCTAAAGAATTTTTATGTTTAAGAAGACAAATATGGAGGATCTGACAAAAAACAAAAAAAGTTGTCACAGATTACAACTACAATACAGCCTGATTGCAAATATTATCAATAGCGTTGGGTTAAAAAAAAAAAAAAGGAACCAAAAAACCCCAAAAGCCACCCCTGCCCATCCCATATTGAACCCCAAAAATCCCAGCCATGGCCCAGTGCCTTGCCACATCATGGCTGCTGGCAGCAGGATGCTGCAACTCCAAATATCAGAAGCTGCTCCCCAGAGAGAGAGAGAGCTTTTCTCTGTCTCTCCCAGTCTCTTTAGAAAGCCTCAGCATGCCTGGAGGAGCTGGTAGGGATGGGTTGCAAAGACACACTGTGGGACTGGCTTTATTTTTCCCGTTAAAAGCAGGTAACGTAGCCCCCAAGAGCAGAGGCCTAAGTTCTGCACATGCACAATTTCTCTGTAAAAATCTTCTCCTTATGGCATGCTGGCAGCAGTTCATAATTATGAATTCATAGTTCACAATTATGGTTCATAATTCTTCCAAAATGGAGAGGCTGGTGATACATGGATCTACAGAAAGAGCTGAATCAGCATTTCCCTTGATTTCCCTTCATTTCAAGAGGAGTCTCCATATGGAGAAAGTCTGAACTTCAGCTTTTTGTTTCCAAATGAGTCTAAACCACACCTCCAGTTTATTTGGAGCAGGTGGTGCAGTAAAAACGCTGAAATGAGTTTATGGGTAGGATTATATGACTTAGTGCTTCTGGCAGACAAGCACTAGCACGAGAACAGTGCAAGTCCTCTCTGCTCTTCAGCCCTCTGCTTTCTAAGCTTTCTTGCTCAAACCAGAAGAGCAATACTAACTCATAACCTCTAGGCCAAGCCAGGCAGCCCTGGGTGCTTGCTGCCAGGCTCTGCAGCCAAGGCAGAAGCCTGTGCTGGAGCATTTGTTCACTCCCACCCAGCAAGTGAGGGTTTCACGCACCCAAACACGCCTCGCCTGCATCGGGCAGCCCATGGCACAAATGGGTTGTCCTTGAAAGACCAGAGCTCATTACTCCACATGAGCATGCCAGGCTCCAGTCTCTCTCTGGAGAGTGTTAAAAATAAGCTGCTTTAGACTTCAGTTTTTGGAAACATGACATGCTGACAACAACATGAGGAGAGACAAGAAATTTGTGCAAAAATAGCTTAGTGCAGCCCAGCCAACCCCCAATACATTTTGCCTCTCCAGTGCTATCACACAGGACTCTTCGCTTTTAAAAGGCAAGGGTTAAAACCAGCTAAGAGAAAAAGACACACAGAACCTTGAGGCTCACAATGGTAGAAATACGGAGAGGAGAAAACATAATGGCAAAGTCTTCAGAAAACATAGACTGGTCCTGAAGAGGTCCCTAGCTGTGCTTCACACAGGCTAGGACAAACCCTTCAATGGCAGGTTATAAATATGCTTTCAAATAGGTAAGGCTTAACATTCCCACCCCAAACTCAAGAGCAACTGGGGTAATTTCCAAGCCTCACTAATGCCAGCTGATTAAGAGCCACAGCCTTAACTAACAGCTACCTAGAGCTTGATCCCTGCAGCCTCATTTAGGCACTCAAATGACCTCAGCTGCAAAGGTGCTGGTACTGCATCAGCCAGGAGGAGGCTGATGCATCACCTCAGGCCTCTGCTGCCAGAGGAGGGATGTCTGACAGCACAGTTTTACAGGGAGGATTGGAGCCATTGCTACGTCCCATCCATGGTACGAGTGCTTCACTGTGTTGGGACTGGAAGGCTGGTTTATGATTTATAGACGACATACAGTGGCCTTTGGCTCATTTAATATCTGGCTAGGTAATAGTCAGCCTTTGATGTACAAACTCATTCAACAGATTATTCCTCCAAGGTGCCTTACAACCTCTGGTGCAAATCAGCCCAGAGATAATGTCAGAAACGTGAACATACACTTCCTTTCAACCTGCTCCTTCAGCACTTCCTGATACACATCACCTCACCGCTCCCGTCGACATGTATGGATACTGCCTCATGTATTCTATCAGCCAGGTATTTTCAGAGAAAAAAGCTGTGCACAGGCATAGCTCAGGGGAGGGGAGCATGCACACATGCACGAGCTTGAGAGGCACGTGTGTCCAGGAAGCAAAAGCAGAACAGCACTTAGAACAAGAAAAAATGCACCATCTTATAAGTTCAGCCACCTAATCTCTTTTATTTCAGGTCTGTAAGGCACAAGATCACATTGATAACACCATCTTATCAAGTCACCAACCAACACTACGCGGTGTTGTTGCTATTTTTTTTATTCTCAGAGAAAAAAAAAAAATCTCTTTAATGAAGCTGTTCAGCCTTATGTTTGAACAGCAAAAGCAGGAGCCGACCTCATCAGTGTTTAAGAGTTACAGGGGCTGAGAGTGTTTTCTCACTGAGCATCAATTCCAGCTCTTTGAACCAATTGCCACAGATTCCAGGAGCTTGCCCACACTACAATTTTCACACTTAGCAACTGTAAAATTGTTAAAGCGATATCTTTCCACATGGTTGCTCTGTTATTAGTGCTTAGTTTGGCATGCCACCTTAGTTACGGGCTTTAAATGCCACTTTCCGGGGTAACCTTGGCCATGAAATCGGAAAATCAGATCATTTTCTGGTCTGTTTTTTTTCTTTTTCTCTGGATGAGATTAGATTTTGCTACGCCTGACTGACAAATCTCATTTGGGATTCCAGAGGAGGCTGAAGCCCTGACCTCCTTAAGAAGTAGGAGGCAAAGATGTCTCAAGCTATGGTAAGAAAGAAAGAGCTAATTTCAACACATCACATAACAGGCAATTAGTAATTAATTTGCAATGAGAGACTTGCAAAATATGTTCAGAGGATGCTTCCCTGTCAAGTCAGGGTGCTTAGTTTTATTTCTCTAAAACGATGCTAAAACATAGGAGGTTTTCTTCTTTCTCTGTGTTATCTATGTCTGTTATATTTATCTCAGGAAAACAGAACTGTGGGAGTTAGGGGCTTTCTTTAAACATTTTAACTAAATGCAATGAAGCAGCAGCCCAACACCGTTTTCAAGAATTATTTTTTAACCATGTTTAAGTGATTATTTGACCTTTCTGTAGCTATAATCTTTTGACAGCTCATTATGTTCCAAGCGTGTTATCTGTGCTAGATGCAGTGTTACTTATAAAGGATGACAAACTGCACATCAACCATAATGAACAACAGACAAATGTCAAAAAATTTCATTTCTAGTGTTTAGTCATGCTCCCGTTGAAAGTTAACATCACATTAAATACTATTATGGAATATCATTCAAAATGACAGGGCAAAAGCTCAGCTGCTCCATCAAATAATATACTCTAAACTACAGGACTTCAATGGTTGGTCCACAGAGCTGTAATAACTGATGATATGCAGGACCACCCACTGATACCAGAGACTTAATGCTGATTAAGTAGGAATAAAAAACCATATCAATTCAGCAGAGATGCCCTGTTCTACGATTTTCATTCTGGTTCTTATTTCTAACATCCCCAAAGAAAAAAAAGAAATCAATCAATATGCAGAGGCTGAAAATATTGTAGATTAGAAGGACTAAAATACAAAGCACTCTAGAGAGACTGTAATCTTTGCCAGGAGTTATTCCAAAAGCCACATCTTCAACTAGAATGGCTGTAGTAAAATTCAAGTAGACCCAAGAAGCAGAGGCTCACAGGGTTTACCTCCTCTCAGGAAAACTTCCTGGGACTCCATTCAAACTTCAGTGCAAGTGCAAGCTGAGGGACCTATTTGAAAACTTACACATATGGACTTATTTCAGAGCTACAAGCCCCAAGAAGGCTTCTTCCCTAAGTAGCACCTCCAGCTCTTTGAACTGGCTTTCACAGAAAGCTGTTTAAGACAGGTTTGCAGAGCTGGGAAAAAGGGATGGTCTGTCTCAGAGAGCAGAGAAGGGAAGCTTTTCCGAGCAAGAATTAGCTTGCAACAGGAACCACCCCTCCAAATCCACCTTCAAAAGCCCCCCAAAGCTGACATGCCAATGTCACGATAGGAAAGCCTGTTCTGTGCCTTTGCAACCTTGCTGACAGTCGGAGGCTGCTAAACTTTTCCACTGTTGCCAATTATCCCCAGGCACTTGAGGCAGGGTAAATGAGGCACACTGACAAGTGACAGTAATCGATTTTTCAGCATGCATTTTTTATATTTAGACAGGGAGTGCCAAGCTAATGAAATGAACTACTAAAGTACAAAAGTGGATTACAGCATGTCAAATAGTCTGTTAAAAGCACCCATCTCAATGTCCTTCAGTCTTTCACTGCCACCCTGCCTTGCAGCCACTGCTTGACTTTGACTTCAGTGGTCTTACCAAACCAGCCACACAGGCAAGAGTTGCTTCAAACCCAGGCAAGAGTTGCTTCAAACCCAGGCAAGAGTTCCTTCAAACGCAGCCAATCTGGCCAGGACCACCCACTGGGGACAGGGTGACCATAAGGAGCTCCAAGGAGCAGGGAGCACCAGTTCTGGAGAGACCCTGATGAGGCAAAACCTCATCACACACACATTACAGACAGACAAAAAGAAAAGACTTCCACAGCCATGACCGGCCAATATTAAATGCCAGAAACCACAAAAGCCATCAGTAACCCCCTCCAACATCTTGAGCGACAGTTCTGAATTCAACAAATAAGCCAATGCTACTTAAAAGCACTGAAATCCCTTTGTTTTGGTGGCTTCTGCATAAAATGTAAACTTGGGGATTAAGTCTTAAGGGCCTCCTGTCAAAAGTCTCTGCAAGTGTCACTAAATACACATATGTGAGTAATAATATGGTTCGGTCTTTCTTGTCACTACCAAATCTCCATGAATTTTGTGCTCAAGGATGACATCGCAACTCAGAGAGAAGCAGGAATTTGGAGTCTTCCCAATTCCCAATCAATCCCAATGCTGATGTTCAAGCTGGGGTACAGTTTGGCTTCCCCACCTATATGACAGTCCGGCATCTGTTTGGACAAAATATAAGCTGGCAGTTTCATATGCACACCTTGCACAGAGGACATCCCTTATGGAATATTATTTATGAGTGAGGAATGAGACAGGGCAGTTTGTGAACCTTGTCCAGCCATAACCCCACTCTCCCAGATCTGCAGCAGGAAACCAGGAGACCAAATTCCTCAAGCATTTGTTTCTTAAAAAGTAAAACATTTATTGATCCATTACACCAGTTAACAAACAGGATAAAGGATTTCCATAGTGAAGATAAATGTCAGTAAATTTCATCATTCCCAGCTATTTTGCTCCTTAAAGGACAATCACATGATTCAGACTCTTTCTTCAGGAAAAAGAATCCTTTCCAAGCCTGGTGCTCATCCCACATCTTTGTGATTTGTCTCCCCCTGACCAACTCACCCTACCTGCTTCCTGTGAGATTGAATATTAATAGCATGAAATTTCCTATTTCATGTTACAAAGTTCTTTATCTGTTGGCAGTCTTGTATTTGATCTTCATCTTTTCTTCTTATCCTATGTTTTTGTTATGAATAAAATAAAAATTAAAACGAGTAAGGTAATAAAATGAAATGAGATCATATAATGACTATCTCGGGCATTGCACATTGAAGGAAATTAGAAGGAGTTCTATAGAGCTGCATTTTTATTCAACAGGATATTAACACACACATGTGTCTTCAAGACCTAAATCAGAGCATCTTTTTATCACTGCAGTGACACAGGGGACTTGCAGGAGAAAGAGGATGTGGACAGTGTTGTAAATAAACTGTCCAGATCCTCCAGCAATGGAAAATATAAACAGGTAATAAATGCAAATTTGATAAAGCCCAAGTTTCTACCTGTTCTCAGATATCCATATCAGACATGGAAATCAAAGAAATCTTACTCTGGTATGGTGTGACGTTCATTGCTATTGCATTGCAGCAAGAGAAGTGTTCAGAGCAACTCTCACAGCATGGAGAGATGCAGTGATTTTGTCACCATGGGGTTTGCTTTTAATCAGCATCAAGAACTTTGGTCTTATTATTATTTTTTTTTTTTGAGAATTTCTGGTAAAAAAAATTAATTCAGTATTTCTATCACGAGGAGCATGAACTGCAAAGGAGAGATCTGCACAAAGCACTGCAATGAATTGGTTTGAGCTCATTTTCCCTATTAGATCTAGAAAATGCTACAGTTGAGGGGAAAATTGATTTTAAGTTGAGTTGGCTTCAGTCTGCTCATAGCTTAATATGACCTTGGAGAGCAGAGACATGAGGAAGACCCTGTCCTTCAGGTCCTCTTCCACAACACAGCCACTCTTCCTCCTGGGATCTGCTATGTCCTTTTGCTCATTTCTGGCATCTCAAGGGATTCATCGCAAGCATAGCTGTATTCCTTCTCCTTTGCTTACTTTTCCTTCTACAGAAATATTCCAGATCTTTTTCTTCAACTCTCCCTGCTTCTGAGAGAAATGCCACAACTCAGTTAAGGCTTTATACTTTCAAAACCAACCCTCACAGTTATTAGTCTTGCAGCAAAGAGGGGAGTTAGTGTTATTAGTCATATTGCTCTCCACCAGAAATGTAAATGAATCCAACCGATAATAAAGGGTATTTTCTCATATTAAAGATGTTGGTAAAAATTTTGTAATCTGTAAGGCTCAGAAGTGTCTGAATTGTTGCAATGCATTACCCCTGGGGCTTTCAGGGCAAAGAGGTGATCCTCCTCTCGGTTGCAACTTAACAAGAACTTCTGGAAATTTGGAAATGAATTATAACAATACTACTCACCATGGACCCAGTATCTTTACCTTCAAAGGGACTCCATAAAAAATGAACCAAGTAACTTGCACTTAACCTTTTTATCTACTGAACTTTTTATTTTAAAAGCTAATAAAACTAAAACTATGTGCTGCCTGTAGTACAGCAATGTATTTTCTTAGCATAATAAACAGCCTATTTTACAAGCTACATGATTTATGTATATGGTAAATCCAGCAGAGAAAACTTACCATGATTAATAAGTTTAACATTTTTACTTAGGTCACGTAGTCACTTTCCAAAGACATTAATAAAATGTTTTAGAGTTAAATAACAAATCAGTCACTGACAAGATAAATCACTGTAATGGGCAACTACTTTCCAATTACACTTTATTTCTGCAGAAGTCATTTTGGGGAAACAGCATTAATTGCCATTTGGAATTGATAGGGCATTACCACCAGGCAGGGAGAGAGGCATCTCAGTTCAAAACTGTAAATGTCCTGTGTGATGCCAGCATGATACTTAAGTTGAAAATAAATCACAAGCAGCATGAAAATAGCAGGAGTAATAGTTCCCCCACTCCCCATAACAGATGACCTAAATAAATGAGAAACTCAGTTCCATAAAAGGTAAAATGCTTCATCTTCTTCTTCCTTTTTTTTTTTTAAATGAGCTGTTCTTTCATCAAGTAGCTCAGCTGCAGACTTTCTATGGCACTCACTGACGGAAAATATGCAAAGGTCTTAGTTACCTGCAATGCGCTTTCTTACTGATGCAGACTTTTTCCAAGGATGGGCAAAAATGCAGGAAATAAACCCAATGCTTCCTGTGCAGTTACAGTCACAAGACGGCCAAAAGGAGGCAAACATTTCCACAAAAAACCTCTTGTATCAAAATAACCAAAAGAGTAAAAACACCAGGATTGGTAAAGCAGATCTTTAAAAGATATTACAATTATCTACAGTTCTAGAAATTCCCACAGTCCTACAATTTGGAGTGACTTGCTACTTAGACAGTACAGAAGAGGGAACTATTTTTGGGACAAACCTAAGACAAGACTGAAAAATATAAATTTTAAAATATACACATTTCAAATATTTAAGAATTCCCAACATATTAAGGAGAGAAGTACAGTTGGAGAACCCAAGTTCCTTTGATTGTGCCTCCAAAACAGCACTTCCCATTCTTCCATCAGTGTAAGTCAGAGATACCTAACAAGGTCTGGAAGTACCAGAGGATGACAGTGCCACATGGACAAAGTGTGGATAGTCTTCTAGAGCTGAAATAAAAGTCCCTTTGTAGATGGTGACATCCATTTTTTGATTTGACTCCATCTGCCAACAGGCTCCAGAATATGCCTACACCACAGGCTGGCAGCCAGGCTGGTGACCGTAGCTCAGGTCAGCACAGCTACCTGCTGTGGCTTATAAACTCTCAAACTCAAGTATCTCGAGAGGATAACTGCTTGTATCAGGAAAAAAGTGTCTGACTTCCAGTTCAGCTAAGGCTTTATTAACAAGTCATAAAATGCCCAGTTGCAAAGTATTGCTTTTTTGTCTGTTATACCTTTCTTAAGTTATTGAACCAAAACAAATTTCTGAACCGCACTAAAAACTGAGGAAGTTTGAATCCTTCCTTTTCCCCGAGTTTTGATCTATAAATATTGTAAAATTCAGCATAAAGGACAGGTAAGAAGCAATTAAATTCAGGTCATTGTGGCTTTCCATAACACAGTGAGCAGGACTATCCATTCACCTGTTTGGCACTGGGCAGCACCTGGAGGTCCTGCTGTAAAAACTGCAAGGGGAAGCATTAACTTGTCAACAGCATCCTGCTACAACACGAGCAGCCAGCGCAGGGGATTGTCCTGCTTGGGCAGCACTGAGGGCATGCTCCACAAACATGCCCGGCTGCTCTTCAGCAGCAAATCATCCATTTCCAAAGGAGCATCTGTGATGTATCGTCCCAACAGCTGCCCTCAGGTCTCTCCAGCCCTTACACAATGCAGTGTTTCCAGAGCGATTTCACAGGCTGCTCATTTTCAATAAATATTAACCACCCAGGCTGCCTGTGCTGCACATGTTTGTGTGCTGCTGCATGGGGAGCATGTGCGTGAGTGCAGGTCAGACCATCTCCCAGGAGTTTCAGCAAATTCCAGGTTTACCTGCTAATTGCAAACCTTGTTTTCCAACTGCTCATCCCCTTTCCCTTCTCATCACTAATTCTTTCATGGATGTAAACATCCCAGATGAGGCAGAAATGCTCTTGGACTCTCAGCTGATAGCTAGCATTAGTAAGGGCAAACAGATGGGTATGCAAAAACCAAGTGCCAAGCACACTATTACGTGTAACATAGCAGTGCTGACATGCCACAGATAAATCTCTGTGCTGTTTAGTATACTTTACCCCAAAAGAGAGTAAAATCTGGCTGAACTGACAAGAAGGTGGGAAACAAGAAGAAAAACAAAAGACTTGCCCAAGGTCAGAAGCACTGCTTTAAATATCCCAGCTTCTCCACTTTGTGCAGAGATGGATATGTTCACAGGACAATGCAATGCCTTCTCCAGATTTACATCAATCCCATGCACTTCCTATTTCATCCTCAGAAATCAGGCTGTGCATCTTCCTAAAAATGCACTTTCAACAACACATTTGAGTCATAAGTCTCCAGAACAGGCCTGAACTTTCAGAGGGAGACGCAATTTTGTCCCCAGTGCTGCCTTTTGCAAGACTCACTTGAAATTAGTCTTCTCAACACTTATTTGGGCACCTACATAAGTCACCCAAGTAAAAAAAACCCTTGTACTCTCTCAGCTTCTGCTCACTTCAATACCAAGTCTGACCATCAGGGCAATTGTACATGAGCTGAAACATGGATATAGGTGTCTCAGGTTACTGGTTAATATTTTGCCCTCATGGTGATCAGTGTTTCTTCTGAATACTTCAGCTGTTTCTCCAGTTGCTTGTCACAAAGGTGTGAAAAGATCAGAATTTTTTCTTTATCCAAAACAGCACTACTTAAATATTCTTTAATAACTAACTGCATTTCAGCATATGGAAGCACTGTGTAAGTAACCACAGAAATACATGATGATCTGCGTCCTTCCTCTCCCCTTATTCACATAATCATTCCCCCTTCCCTAACCAACTTGGCAGGGAACAAGGTGGCTTAAATTCCCTTTGAAGAAAAGGGAGAACATTTCCACTTTTACCGAATTTAATGGACAAGATGAGGCTCTCCGAGTACCCAGCACAGGCTTTATCTCTTCAGACAGACAAAGCATCTGAGTACAGCCAGAGGACCCAACGCCCGTGCCCAGTCCCAGCCTGTGTTTCTGAAACACACAAGTGACTTAGTACAGACAATATAAACCTCTACCCAGGTATTCAAAGAGCTCCCTGCAGCACAGTGAAGTTATCTCCAAAGGCCTAATGCACATCCTGAAACATGCTCTTCATCTCTATGAACATTACAAAATACCGAGAAGTTTCTAACGCCTGGTTTGTGATTTTGAATTACCCTTAAGATTCCTTTGGGTGGAGAGAGAGGGAACAACCTGGTATAGGTAACTTCTAGCCAGAAAAGAACAAAGGAAAAAATGCTGAGGTTTTATGGGCTGATTTGGAAATGAGGCAAGATTTGCAGAAACTGGTAAATATGTCTTTTAGAGGCCAACCTAAGGACCTGAGAACAGCTACAATTTTCTGATTATGGGGATTCTACTTGCATTAGGAGACTGGTTACATGGAAGAACCTTCCAGCTGGGATCCTGAAGAGCTCTCAAAAGTTTGGGTCAACTGTGATTTCTCAAAACGCAGAGCATATGAACAGATATAAGGCTCCAATTCCTTCTCAAAATGCTACAAATTGTTGCACTACATATTCAGAACAAAGACAGAGGAGTATTACATCTAAGAGCAAAAAAAAAAAAACCCCAACCCACATCCATCCAGGAAGAAACTAATTACAATGTGAAAAATAATATAATATCCTAACACGCTTTGGGCATTGCAATAGAAAATAAGCACACAGGGAGAAGAAGAATATGGTGATATCTGTGCTCTTGAGCCTTGTACATAATTTCCCTAAAGCAGGTTTTTGAGAAAAGAAAGAGTAGTAGAGCACACTAAGCATGAAAAAAAAGAGGTAGAACAAAGGATATTTCAAGGACATATTTTCTAAACACAATTTATAGTTGTATTGCTAGCACTGAAGCAATGGAAACAATTTCCACACTAACCTAAAAAATCATGGGGTTTACACATGATGAAAACAGTTTCTATTACCATCAGCAGTACTGCTAGAAAGTAGATGTCCTATCTTACAGTGATAGCCGTAACACTCCTATAAGGCTGTCCTCATATACGCTTAAAACTACTACTGTAGTGAACTAAATTCAGCCATGGGTAGTCAAAATGAAATGTTTTAACAGGTAAAATGATGTTCTAGCTTTATTCTCAGGTAGTGGGTTTATTTTGTTTTATAAAAGCTCCTTTACAAAACTTTCTTAACTTCCACCATACCAGCCACTACTTCTCATGGTTTTTTTTCCTACAGTCCTGGAATTCTAACCAAAAATACCTAAAAGGTAGTTTTCTACTGGTTTCTTAAAGTCACATGAGACTGTCCCACCTCTTGTCCTAAAATTTCCTCCTCAAAATGTACTTCCATTTGGCTTGCAAATATGGTTCAGCTCCCACACTCCCCCCTTCTCTTTTTGTCCTTTCTTCTGCACAGAAAGACTCAGAAACCCTGAGAGAGAGCAAAAGCATGTTGCTGGAATTAGACTAACCGTGTTTTATAAGGATGACTGAATCAGACAGCTAAAGCAAAGAAGACTCAACAGATCAGCTTTTGCATTCACACACAGTAAGGTGAGTTCAGAACAAATGGATAAGGTGATCGCTGATGTCCAGCAACACAACCACCACGCACTGCCAACACACCAACTCCCAAGTCCTTTCACCATAAAAACATCAAGCATCGACTTGAAGGAAGAGGTGGGGGATGGTCTCAGATGGCCCTTCCCTTCCAAGGAGGGTCTCTGGCCTGCAAGCCCACAGAAAACAAAAAACCCCTCAGGAGCATATCACCTCCTTGGACAACTTCATTGCCAGAATATTGGGCTGGCTGCTGACAGAGCAGCCAAGAGCAGAGCCATCAACGTGAAGACCATTCAACAGCATCAAGGAGCAGGCAAAATTGTTAAAACTGTAATTCACTGAGCTTGGGTGACAGCTCTCAGAGCTTCAGGAAGTCCTCACAGAAACACAGGTCTTGGGACTGTGAAGGTGGTAAGATGAAAAACAGAAGCCATCACTCTTCACTGTTTGCAGGATCAATTTAACACAATTATTAGTTCGTTCTTTTGAGCAAAATCATGACACCACAATGCTGCTCCAAATTAATTCACAGCAGTGGAGGAGCAATTAGGAAAGACCTAGTTGGAAGCAAACTAGAGGAGCAACTAGGAAAGATCATGATGCTCCTGGCACAGAAATGGCCAGAAGCATCATGCCAGAAGCATGCCCACTCCCACGAGCACCACATCGCCCTGTGCTGCCCGTGCCATAAGTGTGATTCCTCATCACCTTATGGTCCCCCTGCGCATCACTGAGCACTGCATGCTTCTCATTCTCCTTCATCCCAGCAGGATGCTTCAGCAAAGCCTGCTGGGTTCCTCTTAGAAAGATGATTTACTGCAGAGGATCTCTCTAGGTCACATCACAACTGGTCTCAAAAGAGTCTGAGACCAATCTGGGTAGCCTCCAAGATCACTGAGGCATCCAGCATCCTTTGTTGTGAAAGACATGAAGAATTTAGGCATTTGAAACACACTCTATACAGTAAACGGAATCTGAAGATTAAGGTCATTAAAGTCAAAAATGCTTTAAACTGGTATTCTTGCTTAAATCAAGAAAAGTATTTCTGTATCATAAGAAATTTCCATTTTAAAGTGGTCTTTACAGAGATATTTGCTGGCCTACTGCCTACATACCCTCCTGACTAAAAGGCTTTTGGATACGTACAAACAGATTGTTTTGGGAGCAAATCAGGATGCAACCATGTCAAAACCTTTACTCATATTTATTCCATGATTTCACCCATGCCAGTTCAGTAGCAGATCCAGCCACCATCGGTTTCTTCAGGATTTCAAGTAGGTTTTGAATGCATTTAAACATAAGAACATAATTCTCTCTCTGCTCCAGTGTAAGGTCTTAAAGCTGAAATTTTCAGTAAGGGAGGAGAGAAAGTGCTCAAACATTTATGTATCAGAGCTCTGGGAAGAGCTACAGCTGTGAAGAAAAAGTACCAGTTACGCAGTCAGGACTTGCATCTGCTCCAAAGAAAGGCCATGCAGGATTGTTATAATTCACACACACTTATCACTCCCTAAAATAATGGGATGTTTCGTACTATTATTCACAGGCAACAGAAAAACACTTCTACAACAAGGCTAAACCAGTTAAGGCATACATGATACATGCCGTGTATGATACAAATAGGTATACTGACTGCTTGCAGAGTAATGCCAACACTGAAATATATAAAGTGTAACTGAGCACATAAATTATAGTACTACAACTAGGAGGCAGCTTTCAACTCCTCAGGAGCAGGTCCTAACCTGGACTGAGTTTGGAGTTTCATGTAGACACCTTTAGTAACTAATATAATAGATATCAAGAAACCTAAGTGTTTCCTTCTAGGCATGTCATTACAACAGGCATTATGGCCTGTGCTCAGCTTAGAGGTACATGTCTCCATTTAGAGAATTTCAGTTGTTCCCCCTTGTTTTTAAAGCTGAACATTTTCTTCTGCACTTTGTTATTTGATACTCTCCATGAGGTAAAGAGAAAAAAAATGCATGTGCCTCAAGGTTTTCTACAACTTCTAAGTATTCACTTTGCCTACATTGGCCTTGCAATGCCACATTTTCCACTAACACATCTGCTTTAGTTACTCCTTCATGGCTAGCTTCCTGGCCCTGGTGAAAAAATCTGCTATTTCCATGAGGCAGCACTAGCTGACAAAATAATTGACTCCTGGGAGCTGCATAGATACAAAGACCCCTAATGTATTATTAGGTATGATGTCATCTGTGAAGCACAATTTAATGACTATTTATCACATATGAAACACTTCGTTTGGAAACATGCAGCATAATTTTTCATCTTCAGCCCACTGGACAAGATAAGAACTCACCAAGTGTATTGATCTTAAATAATTTACTACAACATGGGTAATATCTTAATATGCTGGGAAAGAGAAGTGACAGAATGGCAGCGCTGGGGACTAATGTTTTTTTCCAATAGAGAATTCATTTAGTCTAGATAAAAGCAGTATGTATTCCCAAAACTCACCTCTATTATTTCAAGTCCTCTCAGAGACTATTTACATGATCGTCTCTGATAAAGACAGCAAGACTGATCTTCAGATGGGTATGGTTGTTTGCCCCTCTGATGAAAAAGACATTAGACACAAAGCACTGAGACGTTAAAGCCAAATGGGTTTCATTATACTAATCTCACCTCACCTAGTAGCAAATTCCAGTCAGAAAACCTAACCCAGTTATTCCTGGAGCCACCCCCTCAGTTGGAGCACTGAGCAATTGGTATCAGCTGCAAAAGGTTTGTTTATGTTTTACTGGCACTCTTGACAGGACTCTTATCTTCATCCTCTTTTGTATTTTACATTAAATGACCCATCCGAATAACAATCTGCATCCTTCTTTTTCTAATTAGGTTTGCAGGCTTCACATTTGCCAAGCAAAGCTTTAAAATGAAAACTAAAGCCTCAAAATCTGTGAGGCAAGTCAAAGAATTCAATAAATAAGTAGGATTTAAAATTCATGGTTTTCAAGCAAACTGCACAATTTCAGCACACATACATTCACAGTACTGTGATGCTGATAACTGCAAAAGCCAACAACACACAGCCAATACTCTACACATTTCCTCATCTCTCCCTCTTTTCCCACACTCCCAGATGTATATGTGGCCATTATATGGTAATTACATCTGGTCACTCTTGGCTTGAAACAAACTGGAACCTATCAATTGGAAATGAATATCAACCCCCTAAAACCAGACCATTTCATAGACTGCATTCTGTGAAACCACCAACATGAGAAGGTTAGGCAAGGAAAAGCCTCACAAATTGCTAAATCCCAAGGATTTTCCCTCATTTTTTCCATAAACTGAAGGAATATGTAATCTGAAACTTACTCTTTTCCAATATGAACCTATATTTAACATGTCTAAGCCCATGTCTGGAGTCATATCTCTCACCAAGCATGGATGTTGCTAAGATGTCTCCCTTTTGGCTGCTTGACCCATACACCAACCCTGCCCCAGTCACTACATCCACCTTCCTCCAGGGAGGCTGAGAAAAACCACTGAACTATGTGTTTACTGACCACTTTTGACAAATACTTATTGTTAATAATTTATCAAGTTTGTTCTACTAAGCACCACACATATTTTTAGGGATGTGAACATCTTCCCCTCCTGCCAACATCCCTTCCACCAGAAGAAAGATTAAGCTGGAGGATGGGTTAACACAAAAACTGCAAGCCTCTATGCAGCTCAGGCTTATAACATCTTCAGCATGAATTCTTTATGTCCCTAGTTAATAAGGTAGGCTTTCTTGAAACAAATCAGCCTGTGTTCAGTTCATTATTTTCCATGAAAACAAAGAAAAAAGAAAATTACTGCTTTTAAAAACACACCAGAAAATTCTGATCAATCAAAGCCTGCAGAGGAGATAAACTAAAAGACATTTTTAAGTAATTACACATTGCACCTAGCAGCCTCCTGGTTTTCAACACTCACTCTTGATTCTCCCACGTTATATCTTATTTCACCTCCAGCGAGATCCCGCAGTAGTGTATTATTCAAAGCAGTATCATGACTGTTGTTTTCAGTGTACTAGGTGCATCTGGTTATTTTTGCAGACTCTTCTTTTTGCACAGGCTCACAGTCATAATGGATAGCATCATCTCCCAAGGGAGTTTTCCAAACCCTGTTAACAAATCAGATAACCTCCCCTTTCCTTTCCACAAACTTACCAAGAAATAAGGAAAATGGTTTCTACTTCAAGGCTCTTTAATCAATTTTATTGCTATGAAGAGTGAAAAGAAGGTTTGTGTATTTCTTTCAAGGTGAATGTCTCTTGCTGATGACATGACAGAACCGATTAAAAATAAATTAATGCACAGGATATGTTTGATTTCTCGCTAAAAGGGTTGGGCTCAGAGACTGACCAGTTACCACTGGAAGGAGAACACCCAGTAAGTAAAAAGCTTCTTACCACCTTGCAGACAACATGGTAATATTTCCCAAGGTACAAATGGATACTTTCTCAACTCCAGGAAAAATTACAAGCGACATCTTCTGTAAGAAGCAGGGGATAGGACATCCTCAAAGGCTAAGACCACACCCACACTCCTCACTCTCACATCTACCTTCGAGAAAGCTCTGAAAAAAACAAACTCGCATACTTTATAATATAATCCATCCCTCATCCAACTCAAGCTGTCCGTTCCCTCCATCGCCCTCTTAGGCTCGTATCACTATGCACATCCTCCCCAGCCGCTGGAAGACTGGAGTTTTCTCCAGTCCCACTCACTCAGCTGCTCCTGGGAGGGAGCCCAGATGCTGGGTCCTGCCACTCCACCCATCCGAGCCGCCTGGGATGCTGCTGGCAGCAGGAAGGGTGTTACATCTCCTTTCTTCCTGCATGCACAGAACAGAACTGCCTGTTGCAAAAAATAAAAAAAAAGAGGCATTGATTCCACTTGCAAGGGACCCTGGTGACACTGTAAACCTGCATCCCAAGGCAAAAGGCAATCTGCATCCTAGCACATTAGCTCTTCCTGATGTGGATACCACAGAAAAGCTTCACCACTGCTGGGGGCCCGGAAGGGCATAGGAAGGGCTGTGGGTTTATTCCACACCCTGGTGCATCAGAGAGGTGGGAGAGGGGCAGTGGAAATGCTAGGAATGAGTGGGGTGGGGGGTGGGTTGCAGGAAAAACCAGAACCTGGCACAAGGTACCAGAGAGCGAGTGGGAGGGAATGAGAGCAGACATGTACTCGACAATTATAGCTGCATTTTGAGCAGCTCCAGCAAAATGCGGTGGCGTGTGCGACAGCAGAGAGAAGAGCCAGAGGCGCTGAAGAAGCTGCGTTTCATTCCACCTCGGATCTCAAGGGGGACAGGGGCAGGAGGCGGACACAGGAAGCCAAGGGAGGTGGTGAAAATGAAAAACTATTTTTGTACCTTAAGAGGAGCCACGGGTAATTCACTTCAACATGCACTTGTCATGAAGCTCTCCCTTCACACACCATCTGGGGGAGGAGCTGCATGGTCTCCACTCCTCTATCACCATTCCCAAAGCAGAGAACGTCCCTGAAGCATCATCCACCTCTCTTGTGACTCAGCATTGCCCTGCTCCAGCAGCACCACAGCACTTTGTAGCAACTCTCCTCTCAGCTGTTTTCCTTCCCAGACCAGATTTTTTATAGAGGAGGTCAGAGAACCAGCAGAAAACGTGCTGGTTGACAGAGGCCGAGTACAACAAGGCAACAGAACATTTGCCACAGATAATTTATCACAGCTACGCAGTGGCACTGCTGAGAGAACGCACACATCGACTTTTGCAGTCTGTTTTTTGATTATTAAAAGGGCCAATTAGCACATAAATTGAGCTGTGAATACTGAAAGGGATTTGAAAACAGTAATAATTAAAGAGCAGGACAGTAACTGGGCTCATGAGCTGTCCCTCATCTTCACTGGCCTGCTTGCCAAGCTGCTCACATATCAATGGAAGAAAAGCAGCAGTGCTCATTAACTGCACCGTGGTACTCAGGAGCATCCATGCCCTGCCAGCCCCAGGCTTGCAAATACACAGGCTCCCTGTCCCTTGCTGAGAGACACAGTATTTATTTGGACTTCTCTAACTTCATGTAGCACTGAGTCCCCAAGAAAACTTTTCCCCTCCGTCCCCCCAAAACACCATAGGATCCACAGGTATTCCCTCATCTCAGCTAGACGGTGGGACCAAAGCCTGAAAAGGAAGGGGTGATAATGCCAGGGAGAGGAAAAATGCCAAAGCTCAGCACCCCACCCGCCTTTCCCTGTGTCAGCCACTGACTAATGACGAGTATCTAATGGCAAACGATGTTCTCAGTCCTTAAGCTATTCCCCAAGGAAACTGTCAGCATCTTTTATTTACAGACTGACGACAATCCCTAGGGAAAACAATGCCGACTCCTACGTGGAGCAGGGGAAATGTATATCTTTTTAATCACCGCAGCACTGATTCATCTTCAAGGCTGGTACAGTTTCCGCTCTTTGTTGCTCTGAAGCAACTGCAGCGATACAGCTCCCCTGTGAATACCACTGCCTCTCAACTACAATATTTACTATTAGGATGGCTAAATACACTCACTGACATGCAGGCAGCTCCATCCTGATCCCAGGGACAAGGCCCCCTCAGCTCTCCCATGCAAAGGAGCTAAGCAAGGAAGGGAGAAGGAAGCTGGACCCACTGTGCATTGAGTATAAATGATGACAGGCCACAAAAGTTGAACAAATGAAGTTTAATAAAGAAGTCACCAAGATTTCCATGTATGTTTCGTGTACATAAATTAGAGCACTGATCAAGCAATGTTCACTCTTCCTAATTTGAAACCTACCAGTTTGATGACTTGCTATAAAAACTACTTCTGGCTAAAAAGAGGGAAAACTAAAATACCATAGGGAATGAAAAAGCCTGGAACTTATTTAGGAATAAACATTTGTAATCATGAAAACAATGGCATATTTCTACTCCATTTAGCACTGTGTGATACCTCTATGTGCCAGGCTGATGCAGCTACAAAGCTCTGTCTCCCAGTGCCTTGTAACCAGCAATATCGAGTAGTGGCACGGATACACCTCCATTGACAAGATGAAAAAGGCTCAGCCTGTTACACAGCCAAGTCCGCCAAAACATGAGCCAAAAAACTCACAGGTAAGGCTTAAAAGAGAGTAAGACTCAAACCTATGCAGTCTTTCAGACAGTCTCTACACATCTAGAGCACAAGAGAAAGGCTGGGGTTTTTCCTGTGGTCCTACAAAAAAATACAGGGCAATTAATACCATACACAGACTCTGCCACATCAGTTTCCTGGTCGCCTCTGATGTTAACAACTTTTAACAAGAAAAGTGAGAGTCCATCAAATTCATGCAGGCAGTAAACAGCTTTGAAATTAGTGTGAGCCAAGCTCCCTTGAAGAGAGGTACATGCTTGAGAGAGACAATTACAGAGGAGCCAAGCAGATTTATATCAGCTGGTTTAGCATTAAATCTCTTCAGAGCTTTTAAAAACATTAAATTGAGACCTTATTAAAAACTCGGCATTTTTATTTCACCAGATTAATGACACTTACAGTACTAAATTCAATCTGTAGTTTCAAACACCACCAACAAACACAGCTCTAAGTGTAATTAAAGAACTAGTCATCATTTTGGAGAAAATTTCTGGAGGCACACCAGCAAGCTTGATAAATGAAAGGAACTCACCCTCACATGGGAATTTGAGAACACATTTTTGTTTTGTTTTGGTTTTTTTTTTTTCTCCTTTCTGAGTACAATGAAATATCTTGATAGCATTACATTATAAAACAGTTTAACTGAAGGGACTGAAGGCTCACAGCAGGCTTCACTACATACTAATTAATTATCATTTATTGGAGACTTTGAGCTTGTTTTGTTTTGGCTGCAGAAGCTGCAAGTCTGAGAGGTTTTGTCTAAACAGTACATTGCCAGTTTTGCACTAAGTCAGTAAGAGCTTTTGTTTTCATTTTTGAGGTCAGGAGATCTAGTACTATTGTCACAGAGGCATATTGCTTTGTAAGGCATGGATCCGCTTTCACTCTCTTTTCAAGACATAATTAAATATGTAGAAACACCATGCACAGTGGCATGATATTTTAAAGTAAACACTGGAATGAATATTCAGAATCTGGTGCTTCAGCAAAAGAGAAAAGGCTGCAAATTACCCTTTTTAGTAAGTCAGCAAAGAGCAAAATATTTAATCCAGCCTTGTCTAGAAGAGAAGATACAGATAGCTCAGTAATACCATGTACTTTGTAGTGGAATTCCTACAACATGTTAAAGATCTCCTATCTCCCCGATAGCTTAAGACATAAGAAATTAAATACTCATACATCGATGATGTTGTCCTACCTCTAGCTTTCCTAACCTAGTTGAGAATATCCTGTAGACTCTGAGAACATCTAATGCAAAATGTAATCAAGTGTTTGACTGAGCTACAGCTGAAATCCTGGCCTACGTTTATGGAAAAAAACCCTCAACTGTAAACCACAAATCACATCACTGAAGCTATTGCCAGGAATGCAAGTCACTTAAGATCAGCTAAAATATAGAAGACACATGCCTACACTCACTAATGAGAAGGAATAGCAGTCATCTATCTGCACAGGCATGCAGTTTAGAAAGCCAGTATGAGACTGGGAAGTCTGACTTTCCACTGAACAATACATGATTTTGGCAATTCCTTTCTTCGTTTTGCTCCTCATTATCAAATGAAAAAAACTACATCCCCAAGGTACAACAGATCTCTGATCTGGTCACAGCAACCCTGAGAATTCTGGCCTGAAAAGGCAAGTATACAAGAAGCGTAACTAGAGCATGACTGCTCAATCCTTTTTTCTTCATCATCACCTGCGAAACTCCCTTGTGTTTGAAGAAGCCACATTAGCCACGTGCTAGCGCTACTAACATTTATGTTGTTGCTGTTTTACAAGCCCAGGAAATCATACATTTCCTTACTGCCTTTTACAAAACACAAACAAGCTATTTACAGCAGGACCAGATACTTTTTCCCCAAGAAATGAAGATTCATAACATTTTCAAACAAGGTCATTTTTAAAGCATCTAGGAGACTTTAATTTCTTGCTGCCATTAGAAAATAAACCATCAAAGCGGAGTCCAAAACAAAGAAAAAGAAGATAAACCTTAGTTTATGGGGTCATTTTTAGGAAATCACAGGTCAGTCCCATCTAGTACCAGCACCACATTCTTCTTTAACAAGAAGATGTAAAACATTTATGGGATATAAATACAAGGAAAAGATACAACTGAGTATCCACAACACCTGCCAAATGTCACCTCAGTAGGTTGCTGCGTGTGCCATGTCCCAAACCTGCAGCTGCTTGGTGGGACAGACGTCCCCTCCTTTGGGCACAGCCTCAGGTATATGTGTTGTTAGCATGTTTAAGGACATCTGAAACACAGACAGATTCTCAAGTGGCTGAAGCAAAGATGACAGGCTTTTTCCTTCCCCATGCATACTCTCTGATTTCATGGTTCTTTCTTTATTCATGATGTCAGACGGTGGTGGCAATAAATAGCTTTTTCTTGCTTTCAGACTCACAGACATTTAGACCAACGGCTCCAAACCAGAAATATAACTTTTCTCTGGAAAAACTATGGCTTTTGTTACATTCTGGTACAGGCTGTACACCATTCTACTTTTCCAAGCAGTGCTCATGTCATGTAAACCTAAGAAAAGGGAGAGGAGGAGAGGGAGTGAAGCTCTTCTATTATTTATCAGCCACATAGTCTAGTCTTTGTCCCCACCAGCTATTTCACAGATCTATGGATGCAGCATCTGCAGAAGATTTTCTCTCATTAATACTTTCAACCATGATGATTTACAACACAACACTAAATTTACACATCAGTGCTGTGAATTTTTGGGTTTGTCTTCAGAAATTATTCAAAAAATTAGATTCCTCTGCCTTTATAACAGTGTGCAACAAAGTGGGATATATACACAGCACATTTATCAAAGCTCATAAGTTATTGATGTGACTCTTTAAAGACTAAGCTGATAAAGCCATTCCACCTTTGCTGATCTACATAATTATATTTTAGGTACAATTTACTTATTATTCTGTGGCCTACAACCAGCTTTTAAGGAAACATTGTGTGTATTCCTTTTTAACTGGAAGCAATCAAAATTGCTCTACAAATGCAGTTTTACACAAGAGCAGAGGTGTCTTGAAAGGAATCTCAGCTACTTGTTTTAAAGCCGTGGGTAATAAGCAGTAGAAAAGAATAATACTCATCATCACCTCTTTACAGTCCTGTGACTGCTCATTTGTTTATATCACAACAGCATCTAAATCAAAGATCACAGACATTTTCTAGTTGTTTGGCAGGTAAGTGTAATTTGGGCATTTATCCACCTGCCTGTTCTTGCTAAAAAGCTGTTTCCAAACTGCCCCAGAAAGCCCTGGACACACCAGGGTACTCGCTTTCAAACCATGTCTTCCTTTTCTGATATCTGACATGAACGTGGCATTGTGTTCTGCATTCCACTGTGAAAATCGTGCCCTCAAAATTGCCCTCCATGCCAGCTGGGAGGAGACAAGCAGCAAAGCAGCCACCTAAGCAGGTTCCTCCTAAAGGGAAAGTCAGGAGGGGAGAACAATGCACACACAAAACAAGAGGGGCAGAAGGGAAGTGAGTCAGGGTTGCCGGAAAATATTTACTTGCAGATTTGAACACAAAGGAATCTCAAGCATTCCTTGCCTGTGCAGTGGATTTGTTGCCGCAGGCTATTTAAGGTAGAAATCTCCCATATTTATCCTCCAGCCATGTCAGTTCAAGTTACTCCCCTGGGGCCCTGAGAGCACAACATCACTTTGCAAGGCATGCCCAGCTGTGCAAGGAGGCTACACCATCTTATGTTAGAAAGGAAGTTCAAGCCTAAATCCTTTTCAGGACAGCAAGAGAGATGAGAGAAATTGCTAATGATCTTGAAGCAAGGATGGAAGGAAGCCTGAGCCTCCTAACTCCATCAAAATTGGTTTGTGGGACCTTCAGCAAGTCACCCAGTTTTGTGTCTCAGTGTTCTTCCTAATAACTACCCACAAACTTAATACACATGTGTACAGCTGACAGAAGGCTGTAAAACTCTTCCAGAAAGCAGACAGGATGAAATGTCAGAGCTTGAAAGCAGCAGCTAAACATGTCTCAGAGATCTTTCAGACTAATATTTTTCTTTCAGTAAGTGTGGTGGCAGAGAAAGATCACCATGTTTTCCAAGTCCTGCTCTGGAAACTATGCCAGGCATCTTCAACACAGTCATCTCAGGATATGGGATTGACTCAGACTCCTGAAAGGTGGACAAAGAAGGCAGCAGGATGCCAGTGGTGAAAATGAGCAAGGATCAGATGCATCACTTCACTGTGTAACTCCTCCTCCTGCACGACTCTTCGCTAGTGAACAGAGTACCAGCTGAGGATGAGGTAGTGCCGGTTTCTTGAACTAAGAAAGAAAGGCCAAACCCTCTGCACCACAAACACACCTTGCAAGTGAAAGCCACAACTTGCTAGACCTTCTGCAAGTGCTGACAGCCCTAGCCAGTGCTGACAGCTGCAGCCCACATGGTACCCTGGGGCAGCGTGGGGACCCTGGCACTGCAAAGTAGCCAAGAGCACCTCACATTTAGCCCTTCTGCTTGAAGAAGCCCTGCTACAAAGAGCCTTCCCCCCCACAAACCTCAGGATGGGAATCGAGATGCTTGAGATCTGTGCTGGGGTATTGCAAGCAACCACAGTACCACAGCAGCAGCTTGACTTCAGCACTTCACACCTGCAATGAGATACTGCTGATAATTAGAACTGAAAACACTACTGCTACAAACCACTGCATTACTCATGTCACTAGTGCTATCCCCAGCTTGTGGCAGGTTGAAGATGGGCATTAATAAAATCATCTTGTATCTCCCATGGTCCTTCAGGTCCTATGCCCAAGCAAGCCAGGAGTTAAACATTAAAATTATAGTACTTTTGACACCTGAAATGTTTTCCATCAGTATCAGAGTGTCCAGATAATTTATATATCACAAATATGATTTGGCAGGATTAAATCTGAAAATTATATATCAAGAATTTGTTATTGGAAGCAAAAACAATTGCAGCATACAACAGACAAACAGAAGAAAAACCTGACTGCTGTGATGAAAAATGCATATTGCCTATGGTACTAATTAACCTTGGATTCCAGTAAGATATTATGGAACAATAAGGCTAACCTCAATGTGGCCTGACACTCTTCCCAATGGCATCTGGAAATCAGTCTTTGAAACATGTAAAATTTGAATTTGTTAAACCAGAAGCCTTTGCTCAATAAACCTTCAGGAGGAGTACTTTTGTTTCTCTATATTCACAGCCCACACTGTTTTCATGTGCACACGCAGCACAAAACACTGAAGGTGACTCCACGACCAGAAATGTTCTAGCTTGGCTTTCCATGGGCCCTCACCCACCTGCCAGCAGCACACAAGCAATAACAGTGTGCCTCCCACTAAATCCCACAATGCACACTCAGTCCTACAGACAGAACTGCAGTGTGACTGCTGTGCTGCCTCTTCTACTTCCCAACTACGGTGGCAAAATACTTACAGTAAGCTCACTGAAAATGAATGCTACAACTTTAAGCTGGTGCTTTCATGCCTCCAACCCAAGAGCAAATGCCTCCATCTGAAAATACTCATTCTAGTTTGTGCTGGTTTTGCTTCTCTTGTAAAGTATTTATTTTCTTCTTTCTTTTATTAGCCCAGAGCTACACATGCTAATAAACACAGATGCCACATTAGAGGCATTGTGTTTTCAGTTGCGTGCACAGTGCCCACAGAGTACAGCAAAATGACTTGCACATACCTGAATGACTGAAGTCTCAGAAGGAGTCATACACAGGTATCTTGGTAAACACTTTCTGTGTCAGTTTACAGAGTAATGGAATCAAGTTTCCAGACAACATCATCCAGTGTTTTACACAACAACGTCTGATCAAGCATGTCTTTTATTAGGAAAAAAGCCAACAGCAAACTAAACCCACAACAGAAAAACCCCAAACAAACAAGCAAAACAGGAGAAGAGGCCACCAAATCAGAGTCCCACATTATTTTGGAAGGCCAGGATTTGGCAGGGGACACTTCCCCCCATCTACCAGCGCACTTAACATGCTACATTTCAGAGCCAGTGCATGACCCACTGCCTTCACCATCAGGATGACACTACTCATCAATGCCATTAGCCATGCTCAGAGCTCAGTCAATAAGAGACTCACACAACCCTTTCACTAGTCCCCGAGCACCAGATTGCCATCTGGCAGCCATCCCACACACCCCAGCAAAAACAAACCAGGAGACGTCTGACCTGACTGCTGAGTACTGTGTTACCGAGGCATCCAGGAGACGAGAGCCTGAAGACATCAATGATGAGGATGCCAAGTGCAGAGCTCTTGCTCAGCTGAGCACACAGCATCACAGCAGCACCTTAGGGAAGGCTTCCTATGATGCACCACATCCTGCAGGCAGGCTCAAGGGCTGCTATGCCATTTTAAACTAATTAGAGGCAGAAGTGACTCAAAACCCCTTCCTTACTCTTTTCAATGGAGAACAGTGCAGAAACAGGTCGGTGAACTTTAACCTGTGTCCCCCTGCATGAGATGAGAAAAAGACAACCACAAAATGCCAGAAATTGATATTTAGGAGATTTGGAGGAGATCAGGATCAGACCACTTGTTGTTGTCAGCATAGGTCTGATCTGAGTTACGCCAATTATAATGAACTAAATTTCTTTCCTATAGGCTGTGTTCTGCTGGCGGTCAGCGCAACACTTAATAAAGATCTAGGCCAGGAAATAATTTATTTAACATATCATAAAGGATTATCATCTCACTTGTACCAAAATCACTGATAAAATCCCCACTGACTACAGAAAACAAAAGATCACACTGCAACTCATTTCTGCCAGGAAACCTGCAACTGGATGTATCAGTCTGGCAGCACTACCCTGCAGCAAGGTCTCTCAGTGTTATTTCTGCCAGGCTCACTAGTGCAGGCACCAACAGGATGGTTTCTTTCTCTCTTTAGTCCTAGCTAGACTCTCAATCTGGACCAAAATGCCTTTGCACATGAATGATCGATTCAGTCTCTCGAGCATAAGCTTGTCTCCACATCTGCCTGTGTGGGCCCACACTGCCCTGACTCAAGCCATATCTGTAGGCATTACCCCCATCTAAATTCCCTGCTGACGGCTTTGCTGAAGGATGCTACTGCTGTCACAACACAAGAGCAGGTCCTAGCTGCCGTGACACTTCATTTGTCTGGGCAGCAGCAATGCCTGGAAGGAAGACTGCCCTGTTTTAGTGGAAGTATGCAAGACAATCAAGGCCAGCTAAGCAAACTAGTTTTGACACATTAAATCATGCTTGAACTGTGAGAGCAAAGAAAAATAATGTAAAAGCTCTTCTAAAAAAAAAAAAAAGCTTTACAAATAAATAAATAATATGGGCCAGTCTTGTGCCCTGGGAGGGGAAAAAAGCTTTTATCTGAGCTTGACTGAGGACTTTAGGTAGGCAGAGAGGAAAAGATTATTTCGCAACACAGACACCTGCCTTTTTCTTCAGAGGTTTGTAGCCATTTCCATGCATTTCACTTCTAGAAAAAGTCTCTTGCTGATCACCTGCTCTGGCAGTGAAAGATCATCAAGTGTTCGGGCAAAAAGCAGACCCAAAATCAGGCAGGACAGGAAGAGTGAAATCCCATCACCTGTCTGCTTACCCCTTACCAGCACACTTGTGCCTACAAATGCCCTGACCAACATCTGACTTGGTACTGGAGGGTCCCATGATTGTTTTTGCCACAGTACTCTGTGAGCCTTAAGCCATTTTTGCTTCAAATTCCCTTTGACTGCAGGCACTTTGCTCTAGACATTGCAGCCTACCATGACAACACTCAATCTGCTGCAGGTCAACCATTGCAATGCAGGAAATCCCAGCAGCACAGGGTCACAGGGCATCTGTGGACCTTGGCAATTATCCACGGCATCTCCTCATCATCCTGGACCTCTTCCTGCCTGCTGTGAATTTCTTCCAGTAATTAACATGCCCAATTGCCTTGGATTTATACTAATAAAACACTGGCTCCTGTCCCAAGATTCCAACATTGCTGTCGCTTCTTGAACCCAGCAGTAATGAAGTCCACAGTCCTAGCTCTATCACTGCCTGGGTTGCAGGCTATCTGTAAAGCAGTTCGGAGCTGGGAAGCTCCAGCCCGCAGGTTGCTTCTGCCAAATTACAAATTAGCACATTCCCCACGCTCTGCAGTAATTAAAAAGCTTCCTTTCCAGGCAGTTTTTGAAGGCAACACTGTGACCTCTGTCACCATTGCAATGGGATGACAGACTGCCCAGCTCGGTCTAAGACCTCTAATGCATTATTTGTGGAATTAGTACTGTACCACAGCAACTCTTCAGCGCACGCAGGGGACACTCATTTCACTCGGATGGCAACCATCACTCAGAGTTCAGCAAAGATCACGTTGGCTCCCCTAGACGGGCTCGCTCTATTCTAGTAATACCAGCCACACACATGCAGAGGGACTGGACAGTCTGCTGGGGCAGGGGATGCTTTTTTATATGTATGCCCAGGGTCTGGTACTCAATAATGCTGAGGCTTTGGCACTGAAACAGACCTTTGGTCAGAGATGGATTCCTCGGCACAGCTGGCACACTAGGCAGAGCCTCTAGCTGATGTGAGAGTCCTGTTCAGAAAATGCACCTCCAGGCCAAGTGCTTTTTTGAAAGAAAGCATCTAACTGAGGTAACAAAAGCAAGCCTTTTGAAATGACAACTTCTGTTCCAATTCCATCTCTAGAGGAATGTTAAGTTCATTATTACTTCCCAATGAAGCCACCTGTAGATGAATGATCTTAAAAGGGTTTCACGTTAGTCTAAGAGCATAAAAAGAGCACATGAGATCAGGTACAGCACTGATAGCCAAAATCCTGATTCAGGTTCTAGTCTCTGAACGACACTGAATAACTCAGCCTCCAGCTCAAGGCTGTCATTTGTAAAACCAGGACTCTGACATACTTCATAAAAGTGGGTAGCTCAAGATCCAACAGAGAAAAGCCTTTTGTATGACCTGGAAGAAGTTTTAATAGTCTGTTTTAACTATTTCTTTCCTCACACTGAAACACTCACGTCTCAAATGGCAGAAAAACTACTCATCAGCTACTCAAAGTCTACCATGAGGACTTGGCTCAGGATACCCCCCCATGTCTCACTGCAAGAATGGGTCACATCCCAAGTCAGCACTACCTCCACACTGGTCAGGCAGCCTTGGCAGGGAAGCTGAGCCCACCACCATCACTACCATAGCAGGCTACAAGGATCATGAAGATGCAGATGAAGATGCTTTGCTGATGTGTATCCTCTCCCACCCATCCTGCTTCCAGGAATATAACTGTGGGTGGCAGGAGGAGGCATGCAGGCAGGGATAGTCTTGTTTCACCCCCCCAGCCAGAGGGTTTGTCCTGATACTGCCACTTATCTGCAGCTCTTAAACCTTGAATTTTCAGGAGAAGGGGAGTAGAATTTTTCTTGGCATTAAATTGATTGACTGTCATTTACAGTGAGAAGGAAGTTGTCATCTTAAATCCCAGTTCTTCAAACTTCAGCTGGTTTTTTTTTAAGGGCATAAATTTATAAAGACAGGTGTATGAAAGTAATAAGGGACATCCACAAGCCTGGAATTGCCTCTTTTGTCTTGTTTTGTTGTTTTTTTTTCACTCAATCTGTTTTGGGCATACATATTGGGGTTTATGTAACACCTACCCCTCTGTATTTACATATAATACAGAGGGTTAACAACCTCTTAATCACCCTGAGGGAAATGAAAAATGGAAGCACATCAGAACCATGCCCAATACATTCTTAAGCCTGTGTTGTTCATAGATACAATTCTGTCTATACTACATTAACTTCTTCAGTGACAGAAAATGAGTAATCTCCCAGCAAAATAAATGGGTATCTCTTTTATCATGAAGAGCAGATTCAACTCTTTCTACAGACATATGTATCACAGTCTCTTTGCTCTTATTCATTCTACTGAACACTTACCTTGTAAAAGATAGAAGTATATTCAGCTAAGGAAATAAAATAAAATGTAAGTTGTGAATCTGTTCACAAAAGACACAATTGTAGCCTGCTTTTGTGAAGCCTGGATTTCAACCTCAATTTTAACCCAGAGCAAGTGAAAATGGTCAACATATAAAGCATGCAGAGAGAAGAGCTTATTATGTCAACACATCATTAACTACTGCTAAGTGTTTCTAAATGAGAAATACAAAACTGAAAACCCAAATTATGAGCAAAACAATACTACCGCTCCATTTTATACCCCATATAAATTAGGTGGAATGAGGGCTCTGACAAAACGAGCTCTAGCAGACCCGTAGCAGTTCAAGTGGTTGCAGGCACCCTTCTGCTACAGCTCACCATGCAGTGAGAGTGCCCCCAGGCCAGGACATCACGACAAGCACTCCATTGATCACATCAGTCATGGGCAAACTGTCCAGTTCTGCAGAGCCAGCAGCAGCTTCCAGCACTGGGACTGAGTGGGCAGCTGGGGACAGCCGTATCTTAAATCAAGGCAATTAAATTCACTACATTGCCAACTAGTATATCTATGTGCTTTATCCCTAGTGTTTCTCCAGAGTCCTTAACTGCTTCTAAAAACCACAATTAATAACTGAGCTGTTTCCAAGCCATTCAAAGTCAAAGGTGGCAATCAAAGGAACCTAACCACACCACGGTTTCAAAAAACCACTCCTTTTGTCCTGCAACATCTCTGCCATCCCATAATTTACCAAATTTCCTAATCTACCAATGGACACCGTATATTCAAGAATGATAAAACCAAACAAAGGCACCACTCAAGTAAATATAATTTAGTTTTCTAGGACCAGACTAAAAAGCATACACTAAGGTCTGTCCCAAAATATCTTACAGCTAAGAAGCAAATGTGACCTTCACAGTTTACACTTCTGAAGCCATTTCCAAACCTTATTTTATTTGCACTGCTCAATCTATACTTTGGGAAGGGAAAAAAGTACTTCTCAACTGTCCTTCTGAAAGGTGACTGCACAGCAGCCAAACTGCAAAGAACAGGGAGGTTAAGTTGGTCAAAGTAACAGCCTCAAAGCATCACTGCAGAACAAGGAAAAGATCTTCAGTCACTGGGGTTATGATATATAAGGCAGGGCAGAAAGTTACAGCTCATTAGTAAAGCACAAAGTATTGCACATAGATGGACACTGTGCCTCCTATAAAAATGAGGGCAACTATACACACACAAAACAAAACAAAGGGAATAATATTTAATCAGTTCTGTTACAATACAATTTTGATCTGTGCAAAACATTTCCCCGCTCTTGTTAATTATTTCAGCTGCAGAACAAAACACCTAAATATGTACATGCACACACCTCTCTACAGAATAAAACCCATTCTCCCTCCAGTGACAACTCCATTTTGCATTCAAGTGACTTTCTTTACATTTGAAAAGATAATACACACTGTGTGGCCAAAAATTCAGCTATTCTGACACTGGCTGGGTTTGTGACTAATTAAAATTAACTAGGTACTCAGCTCATAATTATATAAACACCTACCATGCTATACTCCCAGCCAATTTGTTTTTAATCAGAAAAATGCACAAGAAGTATGAATGACGGGCAAAGAACTCCCTGGAGGGGCAACTGTATTTCCAAATTCAGTATTCTCCATATACCAGATATTTCCATCAATGTTTTTCTTGCCATGTAATCATCTCCCAGTAGAACAATTAAAAAGAGATTTTTTTTTTTTTAAGCCCTGGACTTTGCTTGCTTTCCACTCCACTACAAAGGTAAAAGCACACTTGCCTTTTCCACCTGAGTCCCAGCTGGGAAGTCTCCCATAAGACAAGCAAGATTTAGCAGTACGCTGCCTTTCCAGCATACGTAACAAGGAGAAGAGAGAGAGAGAGAGAGAATTCAGCCAACTTGAGGCAGAGAGGCAGGCAAGCAAGCTGTGGAGTGGACTGAAGAAAATTTTTCCCCCTACTGCAGCTATTATCAGGCGGAAAAGCAGAAACTGAAACAGTGGCTGCTCTGGAGCAAAAGCCCAAGTTTCAAAATAAGGTTACCTGTGCAGCAGCATGTTTTCATTTCTAGAAGTAAGGGGGTAGGCAAGGCAATGGCTGAGGGGCTGCACAGTGTCACCTGAGGAAACCACACATAATATGCAAATATACAGGGTTTTCTTTATTGTGGTATCAGCTATCTGTTTCATTCACAAGCCAGGCCTCTGGGAGAGCTTCTGTGCAGACTCAGAAACACAACAGTCACAAAGCATGGCTCTGCCATCTCTACATTTTTAAGTCCTCAGTTGTCTCCCAACCCTTCACAGACGGTGCCTTCTGCTCCTCACCAGCCAAGGGTCACTACCTCTGCCTGCTTGCTCCTGCAGCTGCAAATAAACAATTGCCTCTGAATATCCTTCTAGTGGCTGATGAACAGGATGGCAATCACTGCTCTGGGAAAGTGCCTTCACATGTCTGCACTGATTGCGACGCTTTTGGAGGAAGATGAGTAGCTCTGCTTCACTGCCAATCAGCCAGCAACAAAATCATCCAAGAACTGATTCATCAGGTAAACTTCTAAACTACATAAAACTAGCTATGTATGTCAATTAGTTTTAATTAAGTCCAAAATAAAAGATCTGTGAACACAAGGTTTTTCTGCAGCCCTTGTTTTCTTACAGAAACTCATTTCCTTTGGCAAGAGCTCAGCTGAATCACAACACAAGTAATGAACAATCAGCAAAAATAAATATGGTTTTGTAAATGCACTGAGGTATGTTCAGCAAAGTTGATTAAGGGAAAAACAATCAAACAAACATCAATATTTAAGACAGCAGAAGGGCTTCAATATTCTAGAGTTGTTTTACAAAAATAAAAAAAATCCAGGTATTTTCTCTGGCAGCAGCTCCTTTCTAAAACCAGAAACCATACCCCAACCCATTTTTCCTCCAGCCCTCAGTTTCAATGTTTTTCCTCAGAAGACAGCAAGGGTAAAGAAAGATATCACTGAGTTTTCATCTATTATTCTGTCCACCTCTAACATCTGTAACCTTGTCTATACCTTCTACCTAGCTAAAACCAGCCGTGCTCCTTTTGATGTCTCTTCAAGTGGCAGCATGTACCTATTTTTGGATAGGAGAGTGCCATGACCTCCTGAACTCATTACTCACCTTTTCACTTTGGCTCTCATTCTGTGCAGTTTTTATTTTCTTTCATTTTTCCTTTACTCAAATATTTAATTAATTTGTGCTTCAGCTCTAAAGTTATCTGAAAAGAGATCAGGCTCTGCAAAATCAATTACATTTGCAGTTACTAGTCAGCAGCCCTCTGGACACTAGCAGGACCTCACCACTGCAAATGTATTTGGCTCTCATTAGCTTAACATGTCAACATCCCCCCTCTTCCAGGAGCATGGGCTCAACTGTCTTTAAAGGCATAAAAATAAGTACTTCTTGCTGCTCACTTGAAAACATATTGGGCTGAAGGTGTGGACGAATATGAAGAGAAGCGCCAGAAGGTGCCCTTGTCACAGTAGTCATTTCCTACACAAACCCCAATGGATGACCTCTGCTATTTACAGTAAGCAACTGAAACTGAAGTTACAATAAAACTCACCTATGCCAGTGCAGGAAGAAGAAAAGCACAGACTAGGCCAATAATAATTGTTTTGGCCAAACCCCTAAATGGGTAAAGGCAGAAATGTCAGTGGCACTACATCAATTTTTATGGCATTTTAGGATCTGTCCCTCGGCTTTGGTTGAGTACTGCCTGCTAGGGCACAGACCACCATTAGGAGACTTGAAAGTGGCCAGGCAGACATGAGAGTGGGCATTTTCCTCAAGGATCCATTCAGAGAGCACCAGCTGAACCGAGGCAAAGCCCATAACCATCCGCCCTTCGTTGGTACTAAACCACCACTCTGGAAACCAGCATCGAAATTCACAGAGCAACTGCTTTCACTTCTCTTATTAACTAGTGCAGCAATTTATTCTTGTGAATAATGAACCTTAACACTGGTCCTTTACGAACATGTCCCAACACAGCCACGATTTACCTCTAGCTGTCCCTAGCAGTTGGTGATAAATGTGCCATGTTGCCAAAGGAGGTGTAAAAATCCAAGTAGTTTGGGTTTTTACAGTAACTACTACCTAGCTGCCTATATTAATTGAGAGAGTGAGCACATCATATAAGGAGATTAGACCATGTCATATTTACAGCCTCAGAGTCCCCAGTGAGAGAAATTGCTCAGCTGTTACTGTCAGTGCCTTCTTCAAACAGGAACCCTGCTGACAAGATGATGAATTCAGAACATCGTTGCCAATTAATGATTTGTAGGCAGAAGGGATTTCAATAGTTCCCATATGTTTGTGAGGATGACTGGGATTTACATCACCTCTAATAAAAGAGTGTAGTCTGCTCTGTCCAGACGTGACACTAGAGATTGGAAAATGTCATCTTTGCAGTAGAAATTTTAATAAACAAAGCCAGGCTCTTCTGGGTTGAAAATGTTCCCCAAAGCATGGTCATGAAAAACCTGCTTACTAAGTGAAAGCAAATTGGGAGACCACTTGCAAGATGCACCCAAGTGATTTACAAACCAAAGGTCAGAAGTTATTTAGGTGTTTGTGAAAGCTACACAGCAGAGTGCCAAGACCATCATTATGTCAGCCAGGAGCATGGAGTGCACTTCCTTAACATCAATCAGACTGTGAAAAAAAAGTTCAGCATTTACAAATACATAGGACCCTTCTTGGTCTTACTTACTCTGCTTAGGGATGCAAAGTTTAACTTCACTGTCCTAGAAGACAATCTCATCTTTGTGAATGTAACAATAAACAAACCAGAAAGCATTTTACTCACAGGGGATATTGACATTAACTCCATACGTGCTGAATGTAGACCTCCTGAACAGCCTAAGGCTGAATGCCTCCTATCAACTGAGCATCTCAGAATGCTTGGCAACACCACCTGGGTGAAACACAGGACAGACATCCAAGTGGAGTCCTCAAACAAAATAGGCACTCAAGTCCCATTGATGTGGTGATGGAATTTAGGGCTATCCCACAAAAAAGAATTACAGGCTTTAACACCTCTAGAGCAACTAAAGCGACAAACTCCTGTCGAGGGTGCAGGCTGTAGGTGAAGAAAAGAGAAGTTTATGTGGATATACCTTAGGAAAAGGGCAGGGATACACCACCACAAAGCATCTTTACACTTCCTAATTATGATCACAGGCCTCCCCAACACAGTCATAAACTGAGAGGCCAGATACTGTCCTCTTGATTAAGAAAAGCAAATTAAAAAGAAGCCAACCCATACCCCAAAATGGAAAGCACAACCCTCTCACTAAGGGCCTCTGAAAGCTCACCCCAGGTTGCTATCTCAACACTGCCAGAGATGCAATCCCTCTACAGGCATATTCTTCAGCATATTCTTCATTGGTAGCCTCAGGTTTCTGGCTTAAATCCGCAGCTTTTTGGGTTTGGTGATTTGGTTTTTAGTTGGTTTTTTTAATGGTGTTTTCTTTGTTTTTGAGACCTCTAAGAGTGCTTTGAGAAATCCTCATGCAATAGCAAAGGACAGGACTTGAAAGGTGACCAATAGAGGACTCCTTTCCTCCAAAAATTCTTACGGGGGGATTCACCTCAGTGTCTAGACCTAGCACAAACCAGCGTCTGTCACTTTGTGACATGGTATTTTCTGCCATCATTAAGCAAAACCTTGCTGATCTATCGACCCACATCCCTCGTCTGTGGCAGTCTATACTCCCTCAACTTGGGATAATGTTGATCTTAGCTCCCTCATTGTACATCAAGTCAGTCTCTTCTTCTCCCATAAAAAGGAGAAATATCTTTATTAGCACAGGAAAAGCAAAGCCAAGACAGATTTTGCTGTATTGACTACATCTGTAGATAAAGGAGACTATTCTGGTCAAAAATCACACTCCACATGCTGTTTAGCAGAGGTTTCTCCAACACAAACATTTCTCTCAAACATTACAGTGTCTCTCCGTGTCGACCCTTGAAGAGACTTGAACTATTTTCAGGGGCACAAGCATGTGACCGAGGACTAAAGGATCAAGGCCACAGTTTGCTGTGGGTTTGCACTGATCTATTCTTTGTACCACACTACAGACACCAATAATGAGTGTCTGGAGTGAGGTGAAGAGAAAATGCAACACAGACTTTGGTTGAGGTGGAATTCTTCTGCCTTCCCCACAGTATCTACTACTATCCACTACTAAGTGGCTGCAAAGACAAGCCAATTAATGTGGGGCTGATAACCAATATATATTAATTTAGCAAAAAGTAAACTGTATTGAAATCTTTATTTGTTTACCCTTCTCTTTTACGAGCAAGTTAGTTTTAGGCTACCTGTTACGCATCTACAATGGAAGGGCAGATTTTATAAACAAGCAGGTAACATAGTAAACCATAAAATGAGATTTATACACTCAGAGTCTATTGTTGTTCTTTACAAGTATTCTTTTTAAGGTCTTGAACTTTAGATACCCTAGATCTCTTGCACAAGGCCTCTGATGATTCAGGAGATCTATGCTGACCAGCAGCTTGGGAACCTCAGCCAGCTACGTGTGTGAAAACTTCTGCACATATGGAAACATTTTTATCAGTGGGGCTTTAAGTTTAACTCTGAACAGCTGAGAAGCTTTGTTTTAATTATTTACCAGAGACGAAAATCAATCAACTTACACCACATCAAATACCCAGCCCCCCATAGAGTGATAAAGACAGAAAAACATACTCCGTCAAATACAAAAACAAAATGCATCTTCTATAGAGAGATTAACTTCAAACATTCCCTCGTACAGTCCAGAAAAAAAAGAAGCCAGGCTTCTAAGACTCATAAGGAAACCCTGATACTGAAGAAAAATAACATAAATCTCTAAAAAACAGATAAGACTACAATTGCCTCATGGACCCAATAGTACAGTGCTCCAAGGTAATAGTAGAATGTCCAATTCTCCTTAAGCACCAGAAAGACCAGCACATGGATGTTAAGTGCCACAACATCCACCCAAGGCCTCTCTCTTCCTGCTGTAACATTTATTCAAAGGATCTCTGTGGAAGTGAGAACCTGACGCACCACTGTCAACTCAACCAGGAACAAAAAACGTGTAACAGAAGAGAGCCCAGGCTGCACCCCCCCCTTGGAAGCTCACGCAGCACCCTCCCTGCAAACCCTTACCTTGGCAGGTGTTGTTCTTCTCCTCATACCCTGCCTTGCACAAGCACTTCCCGATGGGCACCAGCCATTCCCCCTCAGCACTGCAGTGCATCTTCGGTGCCTCCTCAGTCACTGAGTGGTTGATGCAGACACCTGACACCTCGAGGAGCTGCGAGGAATCCGCACCCGTGATGGTGTCAGGGAAGCGGGCCAGGTTGCGGATTACTGATGGGCATTTCTTGTAGTACACGCGCACGGAGACCAGGGCAATGCAGGCACCCACGTCCTGGAAAGCGAGGTAAAATCCCTTCTTTGTTAGGGGCCCAACGTCTCTCACCTCTGTGTTGAGCTTCATTACTCTGTCACCAAGGTCTAACTCTGTGAAGCTCTCATCAGCAGCAATGGTATCAATCTTGATGTACTGGTTTTCTTTGATGTTCCTCCCGTCTTCATCATCCGATTCAAAGTAATACATGTTAAAAGTCTCCTTGCAGGTCCCAAGTCCTCCTGGAAGGCTGTTACAGTCCCTCAGGGTGAATTTGAGCTCAATGAAGATGCGGGACGCCCCTTCATTAGAGATCCAGCTGGTCAGAAGCCAGTTGTTCTGATTCTGTTCCATTACCTTGCATACTTGGTATGTGTGTATCGGAGCGTAGTTTTCATCCACCTCACCGATTTCTTCCCACTGTATAAAAAGGAAAGTATTTTTTAAAACAGTTGCAACTCACATAAACTCTTAGCTTTCCCATCTAGGAGCACCTTGTGCTTCAGTGCTCAGGACTTTCAGGGGGAAAAAATTTTTTAATTGCCAAGATTTCTGTACTAGAGGCTCGATACATTCCTGATAAAGTCAGATGAAGGATCCTTTATAGATAGAAAAGGATGCTAGTTAAAACCTTTTGTTTTAGGCAGTCCAAAAGTGGGAAAACATATTGCTGGGTTTGTCCACTAGTACTCAGAAAACAAAACAAAAGCAGATGGGGCCATTTCCGTGGGCTTTTCCAATACATCCACATAGGAGAAAAAAAAGCTATTTACAGTTCGTCTGTCTCCATTCCCCCAGGCTCCTTTCTACCACATCCTCAAATCACTGCCCCACATAACGAAAACCACACTTCTACAAGCTATTCCCTCCACCAAACAGCATGCCAGAAAATCAGTGGAGTGATACACAAAATAAATGGGCCTTTGCTCTCCCCAAGTGTGCTAGTCAGAGGAGTTCTGGCTCATGCAAATAGAAGATTACTTCCAATACAGGTTACAGGGATCTGCAAATCTTGAGCTCTTTATGTGCTACGCAGGTTTTTAAACAGAGCTCCAGGCAACTTTTTCAGCTTTATGTGGGAATTGTAGCAACTGATTGTTCATTTTATTTTAGCCATGCTCTGAAGGGCATCACTTGGCAGAAATGCTTTTTCCTGATGCAGCACTGAGTCAGTAGTACCACAACCGTGCCTACAACAGATACCCATTAGCGTTTCCTCTCTGCTTTCCACAACCATAGTGTTGCATTAAATTAACCACCTAAGTGCAGCAAAGAACCCAGGAGAGCCAGTGTTGGTTGCAGTTTTGTTCCTTTCTACTTTTGACTCACTTGCCTGGAAGGGCTTAATTCCCAAAGCCTCCTCCATCCTCTGCTCAGCGTTGCTACACACACCCAGTCACAGCAGCACAAAGCAAACGCACAGAGCATAATTCCAAGGTACTCCTCTACAAGGTAGTAGCTATATTCCAAGCTGCCTATCTTCTAAGGGCCAAAGGCCAAATTTTTTCCTTGGAAATACAGCCTGAGATAAAGTTGAGAGTGTTCTCAGCCTAGATGCCATTACTATAGAGCTGGCACAGAACACTCTCAGAGTCAATATAACAACGAAGACCTTCTTAAGGGAAATGTTGGTTTACATTTTAAATTAAAATAGCAGCAACAAGTGACATGAGAACATAACATGATGGTACAGTCCAAAATGAATTCTAAATGCCACCACCAGAAAAACATTTCTTCTCTTTCTTGACCTGGGATGTGAAAGCAGGGAAGACATGCCCACTGTGATGAGCAGAGTTCATATGTACCACCAGTCTTCCAAGTAAGGAACCTATCCCAAAGGCATTTTTTCCATGGCAAACAGTACTTTCATTTCTAACCCTTTTTTAAGTCTCTGGGCTTAAACAGACCACAACCCTACTGTGATTAAGATGTACTTGTCACATGGTAGCACCAAAGAATTGGACAAAGATCTGTCTGCAGTGAAAGCCAGACAGATCTGTGCAGGATTCATGCCTAACTTTAAGAGAGGCAATTAACAATTATAAGGAGAGCCACTGAGGAAACACACAGGAAAAGTATGCAACACAGAATAATTCTGCAGCTAGATTTTCTATGTTCCAGTAAATAGGGAGGTTTTGTTATATGAAATTAAAAGCAGAAAAACACGATTCTTCAACTAGTGTGGTTAATTTAAGTGATAAATATGCTGCACATACATACTTCCAATGAATTTGTCTAACACTGGGCTAGTTTCAGCTAGGACAGACTTATTTTTCTTCATAGCAGCTCGTATGGGGCTATGTTTGGGATTGTGCTAGAAACACTGTTGAGGATACAGAGATGTTTCAGTGACTGCTAAGCACCACTTATTCCAAGTCAAGGCCTTTTCTGCCTCTCATCCCATCCCACCAGCAAGGAGGCTGGGGGTGCACAAAAAGCCAGGAGAGGACACAGATGGGACAACTGATCCCACCTGGCCCAAGGGATATTCCAGACCATATGGTGTCATGCTCAGCACCTAAAACTGGGGCAAGAAGAAAGAACTGGGGACAGGAAGAATCATAGCATTTGTTTTCCCAAGTCAGCATTACATGTGAGGGAGCCCTGCTTTCATGGGGATGGTTGAACACCCACCTGCCCATGAGTACTGGTGTTTCCAAGGAATTTCTTGGTTTACTTTGCTTGTGTGTGTGGTTTTTGCTTTACCTCTTTTAGTGTCTTTATCTCAGCCAATGAGTTTTCTCACTTTTACCTTTTTGATTTGCTCACTCATTCACCACGGGGGAAGTAAACAAGTGGCTGTGTGGTGCTCAGCTGGAGTTAAACCACAAGAGTCCTTTTTGATGGCCAGTGTGGGGCTGGAAGGGTTTGAGATAATGACAGGTTTGATTAGAATGGGCTAGATTGAATTTATAGGTGTTATTGTTGTTTAGCTATTCACTGACTGGCTCCTGGGCTTGCCATGGGGCTTGATTGCCTCACTGCACACTAAAGCCTGGTGCTCATTAGTGGCTGCTCCTTGGTTCTGCTGCTTGCTGAACTGCTGATCACCTTTCTCTTCTGGGCCTGGGAACATTCTGATGTCAGCAGACAACAAAGCACCATGCTGGAGAGACTGTGGCACACAGATAAGGCTCCACTTTGAGCAGGTAAAATCCTAAGGGACTGAAGTCTGTGGCTAAGTCCAGAAAGGAGCAGGGAGAAGAGTTCACTGCATTATTATCCCAAATGGTCTGGTCCAAAGGGCCCATGGATAGCGATCGTAATGAAAATAGCACTCTGTTTACCTGGAAATGGCTGAACACCAGCCAGCCCATGGGAAATGGTAAATTAATTCCTTGGTTTGCTTTGCTTGTGCGTGCAGCTTTTGCTTTACTTATTTTACTATCTTTTTCTCAACTCATTGAAAGTCAGAGGATCACTCGAACAATTGCTCCCACCAACGAGCATATATGAAAAAGTGTTAATTACAGCAGGAAGTGGTGCAAAGAATTTCAGGACTGGAAATGGCTGAGACCAGTTTTATCAAGTGGAGATGTGTATGGATGGCCACAAGGTACACAGTGTAACTCTGTACAACATTTAGAGAGCATGAATGTATATTTCTTTCATAGAACTGACATTTATAATGATTGTGATGTTGCAGTAGTATCATTAGTGACCTAACTTGAAGGCATGCTGAAAAACATCCCTTGACTTTTTTCATACTTGCCAGGTCAATTTTCAAGGACCCAGCCGTGATGCTCCCCAGAGTTATGAAGTTAAGCTCATTTCCGTCCGCTTCAGGAGCTGTGCTTTTGGGAGTAAGAACAAAGTTCATTTGTTGAAAAACTAAGTGCAGTGATTCTAATGGTTGCTTTCATGCACTGAGAGCACTAAACACCATGAGGAGAAAGGTCCAAGCATAAATACATCAAGCAACTGAACTAGAGTCTAATCTCAGCTGCAAGAAATGGCACACGACTCAAAATCTCAGGCTTCAGGATGTGCTGCACTTCCAGTACTGCTCCCCAGATCAGAGCAAATCCTGTCATCACCACCTGCCATCAAACCTAAAGCAATCATCAGAGCATGAGAAAGGGGAGGTGCTAATGAGCTAAGGCTGCTTATCTCTGTATAATCCTCAAGGGAAAGTCAACCAGATTTTATCAGAGTAGCCAGTATTGTGCAAAATCTCCGCTCCGTCATTTAATCTTCTTCTCTCCTATCTGCATGTAGGACTACACCATTTCTTCAGCTGGATCTGCCTCCCCCAGAGACTGCAGGCAACCTGCCACCCTTCTGCTTTTACATCCCTCCACGAGATGGAGATGGCAGTAAGGGCCCCAGCACCTTCTGCCTGGTCCCAGCTTCCCAGTCACTACAGACCTCGGACGAGTCTTTCAGCCAATGAAGAAATACAAACCAGAGGATGAAATGCAGTGCCTTACAGTTAATGAAAAAGAAAACCCACCACATTAGAGACAGCATCTAGATGAAAATTATTGGCATGAAAAAAAAAATTAAGTACAACTGAAAAATTGTGTAATGTTATGATTCCTCTCCACAGAACATATTTTTTGAGATATAAATCAACCCCATCTGCAGGATTAAAACAAAAATGCAACCATTAATTTGGCGGTAAATGTTTTCTCAACATCTTTAATACCCATAACAAGGAAAACACAAATGCATTTCAATGGCCTGATGTTAAATCATTTATAGAAGACCTATTTCTGAATCAGAAATTTCCAGCACACTGCTGCTGGCGAGTAAAAATGCAGCTCCATTAATAGGAAGCACACAGTTCATACAGGCTGTCTGTCTACAGAAAGGCCAAAGATATCACACCTCTAACTAAAGATATGAGAGTTAAAAAAGCATTCAGTGGAGCAGCCTTGGGTTAAATGGACAATTTTAAAACGCATTCACCAGCTGTCTGCTACTCAGGCTTGTTTCTAGTCTCGGAGATTCCAGGAGTGCAATTTGCTACCACAGCACAGATAAAGGCTGCTGCCCCAAAACCAAATACTGACAGCAGGGATGAAAATTTCGGAGCTTTTGTTTATTTGGTTTTGAGGGGATGGGGGGACTGCAGTATGAGTTTCTGTTACTGGTCTTCAGTAACTCATTCACTTTTTTTAGCATCCACTAAAGGCAGTGTAGACATTTCAAGCTTTGTTCCCAATTCCACACATCCTTGCACTGCTGAAAAATGAATTAGGCATTTAGCAAAGTCCTAGGAATCTTAAGAGGGAAAGGGAGCTTAAGAACATTAAACAAAGGTGTTCGTAAGACTCACCTGAAACCTTCCCAGCAGGACTCCCTCACTCCAAGGGCTGTGAAATCTGCCTCTCTTCCCACTACCTATTTCACATGCTCCAGAGTAATGAGAAGCCTCATCCTCTCCTATTTAATTTTTTCACCCCACCACACAGAGGTCTGCAACATATGCATGTTAACTCAGGTATCTGCTGGCACAAAGATGTACAATTGGAAAAGGATTTATGTATTTTACCTTCTCTTCTTTTGGAAAAAAACAAGCCTGGCGTGGATCTCTGATCTCAGGCTTTGATAGGAGATGGTCTATGTGCTTTGCCCACAGAAAGACAATTTTACCTCAGAATACTGCTGTCAAGACCACCATGAGCACATACTGGTGCAGAGGATAGCGTGGCATGGTGCTATGCAATCCCTATGCCAAGTCAAAAGGGGATACCTGACGCCCTTCCAGAAGGGCAAATGAGCCGGGTGTTTGGCTCAGTACTATTTATCCTGCCTTTCATCCTGGTAATATTTGGGCAGACTCTTCGATTTCCTTTTATGCAGCTGATGTTAAGACCTGGCTGCCAATCAATAGCCTCCAGCTTAGCTCCCACACAAATGTTCCCTCCTGCTACTCAACTTTATCTTGCAACCTGCTTCTTCCCTCGCATCACAAAACCCAAAAACTTGTGGGTTGTTGTTTTTTTTTATTTAGCTGCCTGCTGGTTTCCACTTGCTATCGTATTACACAGTTAAAGCAAACAAGCAGCAGGCCCTCCTCGGTGCAGTTTCAATGACTTCAGTGAGGTCACGTAAGGCTAAATCTCTAGTGAAAGCCAGGCAGAGCACCACACATCTTTTCTTCTGCACTGCAGAAGGTTTTGCAGAGCTGTGCTAGTTGTAAAATAAGGCTATGTTGCTATCTTGTCTATTGCAAAACAGCAATTACAAACAGTCCAGTCCCAAGATTCAGGTACTTCAAATCCTGCCACCAAATATTGCCAGTGTTATCAACACAAGCTGCGATACATGGCATTGCTCAGATTTTCAGCCTGGGAGCTGTATGATTAAGCAAGAGCCTGCTTTTGCTGGAGGTGTTTCAGTCTTCATTAAATTGGTTTTTCTTGCTCAAAGAACAAGTACACAAAAGACAAAGCACCCAAAAGTCATGTTACTTTTAGCTCTCTCTACAGCAATGCTAACTTCAGGACTGGCAGGAGCAAAAGAGTTTTATCTTGAACACTGGCATTGGCAAGAAGTGTGTGTATAACCTACATGACCTACTGATCATGGCAGAGTCCACCAGCACCTGGATGGAGCACTTGAGAAGCCTGGGTCCCCCTCACAGCAAGGGACAATGACCCAAACCACTCTTGAGCAGCAGAAAAATGCAGTAGACCTGGAACAATGCTGCATATTTGTTTGCAAGTCTGCTCTTCCCAATGGGTGAGCAGCACGAGGAACAGAGCAGAGACATCAAAATAGCTTTGTCCAGCTTTTTCCATCAGTACCAGGTCACCAGACCCTGCTAAAACAGCACTCTTGGGCAACAATTTTTAAGCATTTGTGCCAGGGTAATTACATGGGTTTAAAACTCAAATTCTGCTTCGGGGCAGGATGCTTGCTCACTGGGACAGCTCAGCAGCTTGCCCACTCCTGCCCCACGCCAGCCAGTGGAAAGACACCAACTAGAGCCACGTGACCTTTTCCAGTAAATAACAAGTTTGAAATAAAAATAATCAGGAAACCAAAGCAATTCACGTACTTGGATCAAGTTAGAAAAGGAGGGGAGGGAACAAAAAAAAAATTAGTAAAGGAGAAACCAGTTATTTTGATGGCCTCACAAACCATGTCTTTATCATCTTCTCTTCTTGAGTTTAAACAAAATAGAGGGCAGATAAAAAACATAATGAAAAAACTGTTCTGGAGTAATACAAACTACTTTTTTCAGCCTCAAACACATTTTAAATTTCAGCTACCAACCAACTAAATATTTATTACTTTTGCAAACTTTTCCAATATCAACATCCACTTTTATAATGCAAAAGGTGAAGCTATTTTTATTCTCAGCCTGTTTTTAGGGGCTTTGGAGCTCATTTTAAGGGCAGGAGCCACTGTCAAAAAGAAACTGCAGTGAGTTCAATGCAAACAACATTTGGCACAGTGTTTACTAAAACCTTTAAATACCAGAAGCTGTTGCAACCTGGGTTCTTACTATTTCCATACATCTGACAGTACCCCCACCCGAGACTCAAGCCTCATTTGGATGGCAATTTTACAGCTGAGACATTTATAAATACAGATATATATTCCTACTGACAGCAGTTACTAGTCAAGCAAAAAACATAATGGATAACAGAGGACAGAGAGCATCTGATTAATCTCCCTACTGAGGCAGAAATCTGGCCTAATGAAAGCAGAGTTTCTGAAGAAGGAACTTAACATTTTCTGGTGGCTTGGCACATTCCCAATCTCTCCAACCAGGAAAATAAAATGAAAATTAGAACAGTATAACTTTCGGGGTACTCTTCTCATTTTACTACTGGATTGCAGTTTCCTGCTGTTTCTTCCAATGCCACTCTGGTCACTAAGCTGCATAGTCCAGTTAACACACAGCTTCAGAATATCCTGAGGTTAATTAACTGAAGTAAATATGAGTTTCCTCACTCATTACTGGAGACTTCCCAGCTAGAAGCTAAGGATCATTTTTCATAAACTAAAACCTATGTGGGGGGAAATTTAAAGCATGATTTTGAGATGTGCCATGTCACACTACTGAATGTTTTTCTTCATCTCTGTATTAGCCAAACACATATTACTCCCTAGTCCGCATGTGATACATGCCTAGCGGAAAGCAAACTCAGAAAGTCACTTCCATTACCACCCCCTCCACCCACCTCCCACTAAAAGGGCAAATTCTCACCACAGCAGTTACAGGAACTGCCAGACATGTGCTTCTGAATGACCCCTTCTAATGTGTGGGCAGCAAAGTTGCTAAGAGGAGAAAAAGGGTCTTGCTTTATGTTAAAGGCTACTCCCCACTGCATCAAGAGTTAACAAGACTCAATTTCACTTGGTGCCAAGGTTCCACGTTTGGCTTTGCACCGGGAGAAAGGGCAGGAGAGGGAATAGCAAAGGTGGGGAGATGATTGATGTTTCATCTCCACTATAAAAAAAACTACACTGAAAATGAGCTGGCTGAATGTTCACAGCACCATCATGCTCCGTCCTAACTCCACTGCTGCCAACTGCACATTCCACTACTCAGAACAGCTCGTCAGTAGACATCAACTTTAACAAAACTCGGTTTTTAGAACTGAGAGCTTAAGCACTGGGGTGGATACTTCTGTATCTTATAGCGTTTTGGTTATTTTTAATTCCACCCAGGTCAACCTTTCACCATCCTGTGTACAATCAGGACTTCTAGAAATCCTCCTCCTTCATGAAGTAATGCCAAGAAAGGTTCTCACACAGTCACGCTGCTCAAAGTGGAGGGAAAATACCAAACAGGAGAGCCCCACGCTGAAACTATGAGACAAAGCCTGACTGCTCCTCTCAAGAAGAGCTACATGTGAAGACCTATCAGTCACCTAAAGTTACACGGAGAACTTCATAATCATCAGCTCCTATTGTGGAAACATTTGAATTTGCTACTTGAACAATTGTTCAATATTCTTTTTTTATTTGTAATATGCATGTAAAGTTTGCTGCCACACCTTCCATTTCTGCAGCAGGCTGTGCAGGAGACTTCTCAGTAAAACGCCCTATAAGGCAACAGTGTTGACAATTCCTGGATTGCTCTGCACCACTAACTAGATGAGAAACAATTCAGATTTCTGGAAAGCTGCGATAGCATCTCAAAACACAAGCAGCAATTTGCACCATGAAGTACCACCCAAGCAAATGGGTAAGAAAGAACTATTAAAACCTTAAAAATTCTTTTCAGTACAAGCTTATGATGAGTTATCTGTTATCTGTTCAGAGACCTGCACAATTCAAGCTGTTGAAAAATGGAGAAACATCATGACAAAGTCACCTAGCCTTTTCAGTCTGCACACCAAGACACATGGGAAAAAAATGAGAATGGGACTGAAGTTTAGCTCAGACTTTGATAATTTGCATGATCAATGAAAGATGTCAGCACCAGAAACCAAATGGAATGAGAACCCAGCTGGAGGCTAGCGGAACTGAAATGAAAAGGAGCACCAGCCACTCTCCAGCATGCCTAATCAAGGACTGTGCCGACCCCCTTCCCAGAACAAAGCAATGTGTTATTTGAAAAACCCCACCTCCCCTCCCACAAGTTAATTTTTTTAAAGGTTTGAAATTCTCTGTACATCTGAATTAAAACATCCATTTCAAATCGCAGTCCAGCAATTGAGGGAAAGACAATGGAGACGAGCGTGGAAGAAGCAATGAAGAAACACAATACCATTAAATCATTTTTCACTGCTTAATGTCACACTCATTGCAGAGCAATTGAACAAAGGCCAGAACAAACAGTATTGACACCACATGGTTTAACACTGGAAGGCTGACTGAGCCAGATCTTCAGAAGGATTCAGGGCTGGGTTAGGAGTTAGGGCTAGAGTAAGGTTTAGGGTTAGAGTTAGGGCTAGGGCTAGAATTAGGGCTTGGGCTAGGGTTAGGTCTGGGGCTAGGGTTAGGGATTAGGGTTTTGCCAGGGTTAGGTTTAGTGTTATGGCTAGGTCTTGGGATAGGTTCAGTGTGAGGTCGTGATTGGGGTTTTGCGTTTGGGATCAGGGTTTTGGGGTTAGTTGGTTTAGGTATGTCTGGATTTTCATATCTTTTTGGATATTTTTTATGTTATTTATGCTGTGATGGTACTAAGAGTTTCACAGAGCCTCTTTCAAAAGCAGGAAGGAAGGAAGTTTTCCTTATTACTTTAATGTTGTACTAATTGCTGTATACATCTAAATGTATGTGTGGATTTCAAGTTTTTACTGTAGTTGAATTAATGTAAAGCATTTGTGTTTTTTTTTAATTCACAGATCAATAAAAATCTTCAAAAAAAACTAACTTCTTAATCCTTATTTTTGTTGGGTTTACATCATTTTTTGGAAGTGAGTACTCATTTAAGAATTTCTTTAAAAAAATATATTCTTGATTTAAAAGTGCATTTAGTGAAAGTAAAATATCATCAACTTCTTGGTTTTCAAATATTTCAGGCAAAGTTTTACAATTATCCATGTGCTGCAGTGAAAAAGTCTAACATCTCAGGCATATACCAAATTTGACTAGGTTACTGACGGCCCATACACCATATCAGACCCTGCAGCAAATGCATTATTTTGCTACTGCTCCCTGCTCTCTAATCTACCCAAAGCTTTTCATAGAGATAATATTACATTCATGGCTTAGGCCTTGACAACTGCACCCATAAATCAATTTTAAACCTCACATTAATCATCTTTCTGTAATCAGTGGCTATTCAGCACAAATTTACATCTCATTTCTGTTGGCCAAACAGCCACATTAGAGCTTTGAAGCTTATTCAGGCTTAAATGATTATATTCCCCTAATAAACACTGAAGCCCTCTCAGTCCAGCTGCTGTGAGTTGCATTAATGATGTGCCGTGGCAGCAGGGGCCATCTGAAGCCAGCCTCGTGCGATGCTACGAGCAGCAGCCTCTATGCCAAACAGATTTTTTGCATTTCCAATACTCTCAGAAGAAATGAGACCCTCCTAGGGGAGCTGGTGTGCGCAGCAGGCACACACAACATGCAATTTATTGCACCTCCCCTTAACAGCTCCATTTGCCACCTCTTGAATACACGGGGTTACCAGTAAAATATCCCAAACCAGATTTCCTGATTCCCCACATGCTGAGCACCTTATTTTACTCTGGGTTTGGTGACAGTTCTGTTGAATTTGAACTGTCCACAAAACCCACTTTTCCCACTTGTCAGACAGCTCTAACTTCCAGCACATCACCAACAAACTGTATCTTAGCACGCTTTTCTTTGATCACCTCAGAATTAGGCATTACATTTTTAATACCTGACTGCAACTTTTTTCCATGGTTTTTGGGTTGGTCTCACTGCTTTGTGTGACAAAGATTATCACTCAGGATTACAGTAAGCAGCTAAAACATGATCAGTTCAGGGTGGATTTTGCATGTACTTGTCTGCAATGCCTATAGTGAAACAATCTATTCTGATTGAACAAAGAATAATTATTTAATTAAAGAACCTTGGCAGGCCTACATTATTAAACCCGCATAAAAAGCCTCACATTGATTGTATATTCACTTTCAGTTAAGGTCTGAATCAGTATGCTAAGATCTAAAAATGAATGAACAGAATGGGTTTATTATAATTGTTGTTAAGTACTTAGCCCACTATAGGTAATAAATTATACATGTGGATGCCTGGTATGCTTATTCCACAACATCATGAAACTTTTAGTTACTTTTTATTCTATGGGATTTTAATTCCCATTGTATCAGGTTTATGTTACTATTTAAATAAGGCGCCAGAATTTCATGGATGTAAATCTGCAGGACAAAGGTGCAACCCAGACCTCAATGTTTCTTTTAATCTGGAATTGAAGAAACACAGACGCGCTCAATTGTTTGTGACAGATGTCCTATATCCTAACCATTTCACAAATAACGCATTTCATACCTGCAACCTCCACTCTCTCCTGGTATCTGACAATCACTGAAAATCCACTTGAACATCAACATGCCATGGCTAGGAAAGGAAATACAGTCGTCTGCTAAATACTCAGTTGAGACATCTGCAATGCAGAAATAAATGCTCCGTCGGCAGTCAGCCGAAGTCTAGGAAAGCTGCTCAAGTTTTCAGAAGAAACTGAAAAAACTCGAATTGTTTTCTTAACCAAGAGGTAAACCATGACTTAACCTAATGGTAATACTGCAACACATTCACAAAGAAAAAAAATCTGTTATTAGTTTGCTTTTTGCCCAACCAACTAAAGATTCTGGAATTTAAATTGAACGCTTTTCAAGGGAAGAGAAGGTAACTTTGTTATTGGGAGGCAGGGCATAATCACCCACAGTGAGAACTTGCCATGGGAGTCAAACCATCATTCAGTACTTTGAAGGGGGATCCAGAGAGGTTTCAGAACAAAGTATCTGATCAGGCAGCCAAGCCTATGGCAAGCCACATATATTTGTCACCTAAGTAAGGTGGGTTAAAGCCAGCACCAACATGCCCATGCCATGTAGGAGTAGAGAGTGGGTACACAGAGAATTAAGATTTATGTATATTGTCCTCACCGGGTTACAGCAAGAGTCTCTTCCAGGCCCAAGTCCCTGAGGCTCAGAGGTGAAGAACACAGAAATGCCGAACACATGCAGTTCCTAGAGAACAAACTATCAAAAATAGCTGAAACAGAAATTGAATTAACTGTTCTGTTGCTACATTTCTGGATGCTCAGTTAAGACACAAGCTTAACTCCTCAGCTCCTGTTATTTTCTCTCTGGGGTGCACTGGGATTAATGGTGGGTTAGAAGTTGGAGAGTCAGACTAGCAAGAGCAAGTAAACATATGGAGATGGGAAGGGGTTACATTTCCTTATGAGGAAAGAGATTGCCATCAACCAACCCTTCCTCCAGAAGATTTGGGTCAAGGTGGGAGATCACAGTTGATCCCAGGTGGCAATGGACCCGCTGGATTTTGGCCACCCGGAACGCTCTGATCTGCCATCCTGCACAGCTCCAGCCTTTGCTGTTTCCTTTCAGGGCTTGTTCTCCCCTGCCAGCCCAACAGGCCAGTCAGCCACAGGCAAGAGCCTCCCTTGGACCTGCTTATCAGAGTCATTCTCACAGTAGGGCCATCACTGAACAAAACTTTCTCTCAATTCCATGCAGTTTATAGACAGAACCCAGTCAAATTGCAGCAACAGCATTTTACTGCTAGGGAAGATAATTCTTGTCTGGAATCTGAATTTCTGGTAAAAAAGGTTTTGCATAATCTTCAGGAGTCCCTGAGAGGTACCACTTGACACAGAAGCTAGAGATGATTATTTATCCAGCCCTATCCTAGGTCTTGGTCTGACTCTACAAAATGGACTGATTGGCTATTTCACACTAACATGAAATTACAACCACAGTTTCATCATTATTTAGCAATTAAACCATTAAATCAATCCCCTTTCAATTTTTGTCTCGTCAGCTTCAGAGCCTTTCAGCAAACCTGGATGCATATTTCACGGAGTGTTGAAGTTTGAAAGGAAAAGGATGAGTGAATGCACTTTGAAAAATAAATTAAAAGTACAGTTCTCAGAGGAAGAGCTAATTAGCATAGGGAACAGCACTTCTACAGGTTATGTGGTTAATTGACATCATTCTCCTTACCAAAACACATACCCACTGAAAAGAAGACCACCGAAGAAATGGTACTCTGATGCTGAAATGTTGCCCCCATAGTCTACAACATATAAAGCTTTCTAATAATGTTTGCTCTCATCCCTAAATTACTGTACACAAAGACACTTAGTAAGCAGTGAAAGAAATTTTGTGCCAAGTAAAGGAATTAGCCATTTAGGGGAAGGACACAAAAACCTGCGGCTGCTTCTCAATAGCTTCCTCTTGCCTTGTGAGCAAGTGACATTGGACCAGGCCCAAAAGAGCTCTACCACCCATACACACAAAAGAGGAATTTTCATATTTGTGTGGACTGAAGCAGTCAGAGACAGGCCATCCAAGCACACAGGTGATTTTGTTTCTGTCTCCTCTGCTCAGGGATATTGGCTTTGGCATACTTGCACAGAAGCTGGTGCTGAGCCAGGACTGAATCCTACCTTTCCTAGGGCTCTAAGAGGCTCCAAGGTTACATCTTCCACTGTAACCTTTTGGTCTTCCTATCAAAACCTTGCAAATGGTGCACTACTCCTGTAGTAGCATATCCACCTCCCAGGGACTCCCCTTACCATATAACCATCCCATAGGTTCCCCGATGACAGTCTTCAGGAGAGCTGAAGAACAAGCTTCACAACACACTTTCATGTCATAGAGTATCTTCCACTATTCTGCAACTCTTACCTGCCACAGCAACCAGCTGAACAGCCACTAAGATTCCCTCTTCACTTCTACCTGGTTTCCATCACAAGGATGATTCTCTTCTCATTGAATTCCGTTTGCCTCACAGAGCAAACAAGGTAATGCAACAATTTACTAAGATCACTTTCAGAAAGCCATTTTCTTTTCACATGGCATCACTTCAGCTAGGATAAATTGCAAAGATCCCACAACAGAGTCCAGAGCTACTCAAGAGATCAAAGCCCTACTTTACTGCACAAAAAGCCATTAAAAAAATTAGAGAAGGCTGGGTGGTGGCTAACTTGCTTGTGGCCTCTGTTTGCCTGAAATGGATTGTTGGGAGGAGAAAAGAGAGAGATGAGTAGTATGCACCTGTAAAGTTAACAAAGAGGCACAGAAGGATCCACTGACTAAAAACTGAAGTTTGACCAATTTTAGCTAGAAATATTTATTTGTCTTACAATAAAGACAGACTGATGTTGGCCCAAGCTACGAAGGGATATGGACTTACCACAACAGGATTACTAAATCAAAGAACTATCTCTCCAGAAGATGCACTGTAGGCCAAATCAAGGTTACAGACCTGCTGCAAGGACCCCCGAACAAGTTTCTACACCATATGTGCCACAGGAGATTGAACTACACAACGTTAACAGAACCAGTGGCCTTTAATCCTATGAAGCTATACCACCATTACTTTCAGCTCACACTCTCACAAATCTTCTCTTTTTTTTAAATAGTAAGAACTAGCAAATACTATAATCTTGTGCTTGTTCCCAACCAATTGCTTTACTCCACCAGCACCGAAACTGTAACTCACTAACAAACAGAAGAAATAGCATGTCTAGAATGTCAATGATTTGCAATCAACATATTTGAACAGCAGGGTGTTGCCCAACTTTCTTCCTAATATCATTTTGATTCCTTATGTATTTACTGTAATACAGGAAAAAACAGTTCTCAGTTTTAAAACTCTGCAGAGCAGAGAAGGAAGGAAATTTGCCAAGTAATATCTTTGGTCACAGCACTGCGCATGAAGAAAAATTGTTTGCACTCTATTTTCTCTTTTTGCTGCTTTGTTTTTGAACAAACAAAACAAAGGTTGAAAATAAGGAAGTAGAACATGTGTTTTTTAAAGGCACTAATCAAGACTTTGCTAACTTAGCTCATTCCCAGTTCAACAAAGTACAGGACACCTATGGCATTAGCCCCCATTTTGGGTCTTAGTTGCTTGCTTTACCCTTGATCGATGAGGACACTATCTAGTCTTCCAGCAGGGCCAGAAGCACCAGGGAATTAATCTGCGAAAAGCTCCCCTCATACAAAAAAAGCTCAACATAGACTCTGGCTTCTGACAAAAACCCTCTGCAACAGCTGGAGAGATGCACAGGGACTTCTGCACATCCAGCTGCAGCAAGGTCAGCCTCTGCATACAGCAATGCTGAGAAACACCCCAGGTTAGCAATGGAGAAGATAACCCTGCAAGCAAAAGATCTCTCCATATTGATGTGCTCAAAAGGGGCAGAGAACAGAGAAGTCCAAAAGGTTTACCTGGGCTAGTGGCATCAAACAAAATAGTTTTGCAAACACCAAGCAAGGGCTGCTTAAGACTCCCTGCTTTCTCTTCAACACCTTCACAGCAAAAGCCTTTTACAAATATTACACAGGCAGCATCATAACCAAATCCCCTGGGGGCTAAAGACATTTGCCAGGTCAATACACTTATACAGCTCTGAGAAACAGGCTCTGCCAGACTTACTTATCATGACTCCAAAGGACACAGTAGCTCCTGCCTATCTGTACTGTCTGTCCACATCAAGACCACCCCTCTGACTTAAATATACCAGACTCTAAAGAAGCAGCATTTTGAAATTGAATATACAGGGCTTGGGGAGCTGAGCTTACAACCTGAGTAATCGGCACAGATATTCAATTATCATTAAAATTAATAAGTAGGACAACAACCAAATCCCTGGACGGGTTTTGATTATCTCAGTCTGGGTATTTATCAGAATTACTCTGACACACTGAGTCATAGGGCTCTGGCTGACAGGCACAAGTTGCTCCTTAGCCCACTGGAGTTTCCTTTGCACTGAAAGCATCAGGACATCCAATGCCAGGAAGACCCAAGTACCACACAAGAAACAAGATGGGTATCTGAAACTGTACAAGAAGATTTGATTTGGTCTGAAATCCATTCCCAAGAGAACTATAAATTTTGTCCCTGTTCAGCAGCTGTCCTCTGCCTCACTGTAATTCTGCAGAGTGACAGCAGTCAGTGCTTTTGCAAGAGAGCATCAACCTCCTTCCAGTCACCTACCCAACAATGTACCAATATCACAACTCATATATTTCCTGATCATGTGACAAGACAACTCTAGTGATGGACATAACTAGCAATTCTTTTCTAAAACGTCATCATTTTAAAGTTGATTTTCCCATCATTACAGTGAAAATCAAGGCTTTGTCCAATTACTATATTAATCAATATAAATAATTTTAAGAATGCAAAATTAACTCCAGAACTGGCACAGATATTAAAAGTGTATGTGTTGCCACTTAAGTTAACTACACAGAAACATTCAGTTATTCAATCTGGCATCAAAATAAAGTGAACAGTAAACCAGACGGAGATTGTGTAATGAAGTAACTTTATCTTACAGGCTTATACTTGTGGTTATGACTTTAATTGTGTAGTCTAGAAGGATTTGTGACAAACTGAATAATCTTGCATTATTGCAATGATTTGTAATCACAATACTGGCTACAATTTATGGGCTGACTTTACATTTGCACTGCAATTAACTCAAAAAGTCAGTACATGCCCTGCAGTTCTAACCACTTAAAATTATGCCTTGCAAGGAGCCCCAAGAGCCCTCCAGTCTGGAGGTTTGAAACCAAGGCAAAGCTCTCAAGTAGGTATCTTTCAATTTCTGAAGCAAATAAAGCTAAAATAAAACAAACCCCAATACCCCCAAGGCTTCTGAACAGAAGACCAAAGGTCCCACTTTTGCTACCCTTTACTGTTGACTGAACAAGCTGCGCTGAGCAGACATCATACACAGCACAAGTTGTTTTGGCGACCCTCAACTTCAAGTGACAAACTTTAGGAAGGACCTCCACGCTCCAGCAGGAAACCAGGAGAATCACATCAGTGCTGTACCTGGAGTCTGCAGGCTGAGTATGCCAAAACAAACCCCCTTGCCCTCGTCCCCTCCCCCTGCCAAATTACAGTATGAGGTCCCAGTGAAAAGGGCTGCCAACACAGAAAGAAGGTGCTAGTTTTTCTAAACAGCTGGAGGAAAAAAAACCCTCTTAAATCCTACTTTTCAGAAACAGACAATTTCCCCCACGTGCTTGGCATCTGCTGAGTACAATTAGGTCTTGGGGTTATCATCCCAGAAGGAGCGGCACCTATGCATCACATAAAAACTCAAATACCTTAAAAAAAAAATCAATTTATCCTAAAGAGAACTTTCAATAAATAGATATTTTAAGAAGTCCTGTCATCAGTTCCTCTCCCACCCTGCCCTCACTCACCAGTTCTTGGTCAAGCTCACAGCCTCAGCAAGGCAGGGGAGGGCCTGACTTGCACAGGAGGGACACCAAGCAGCTTTTTCTCACAACTTTGGGACAAAACCAAAAATGGATTAACGATAATGATATCTCAAATTATAGCAAGAAATACCCAGTGCCATCTTCTCCTGATAACTGCATCTTCTGTACCACATTCAATACCATCAATATTATGGGAAGAATCATCTGGGTTATAGGAAGACCCTTGAAGGCAAGAGTCAGGTCACTTTTCCCAAAATATTTTTGCTGAAGTCAAATGCAAATTTCTGCAGTGTCAAAGTTCAGTCCTCCCCCCACTTCAGAGCCAGAAGTTCTGATCTTTGCAAGAAAGCATCCCCAAGAGGGCAATCATCTACAGAAAACACACACCTTTACATGATTCTGGGTTCTCTTACTGCAGCACCAGTAACAAATATACAGGACACTATATGCTTCAATATATACGTAGTTCATATACATGGAAATCAGTAGCATCCAGGCTTTAGTAATGGAGAACTTCTCTAACAATTGAAATACATCTACTTTCTTTGATGTGTTTTTTTGAATTTGATTTTTCCAACTCTTCATTTTGTAAAGTCAAGAATTTAATATAATAAAAGAAGTGGCCTAGCACTTGATTGAGTAAGGATCACAAAGAGAAATAAATAAGAATATGTAAGCTAAATGCTTATCAAAGCATTTTGGCAAGAACCAGTATCTAATACTTCACTCCCTGGAAAGCAGTAAAAGGAAGCAAATAAAGGACTGTGTGGGTGTTTCAGCCTGATCTGACAGATCCAGGCTTTAGAAAGCCACCAGCAATCTCTACTCCTTGCCATCATCATCCTTCTCTGAGATGTCCCAGGGATGCCCAGCTCAGCAGGCAATTTCATCTCCTCCTCCTCCTCCATCACACTGTGCTGATCCCCAGTCCCCACTCTTCTCAGGGGAGCTTGCATCCTTACCAACCCCAGGGCCCGATCCTGCCTCCTCCCTGCAGCTAACTGGCAACTTGTCCATGGATTATTCCTTTCTCAGACCACTAAGATCATACAGGGGTAGGGGAGGATCAAACTAACATGCAAGCGTCGTTCACTCCTAACTATAAATCACTACTACATCACAGACGTGTCCTCAGTAAATCAACTTGGAACAGAATTTAGAATCAGTGATGTCCCTTTACACGTGGAAGAAGTAATAGCTCTCTACCCTAAATGCTCGCAACTCCCCTCAGGATGGCAGAGTCCTTACTTTTTGAGACAATTTGGGTAGGGTTTTTTTTCACCCCAAAATCCTCTGTCCTGGCAGAGGAAGTAGCAGCCAAACCATGTTCTGCAATTCTTTTCTACTCACTGTTCATCCCATGGGGTACAGACAATCAGTCACAGTGGCGTGACAGCATACGCTATCACAGTGGTATCGCAGAGATGACTGATAGCTGGCTGTCACCCACATTCTCCTCAACAGTGCTTCATCACTCATGTTGAAGAGCCTCAAGCCTGGTGAGAGGAGCTACCACTTTTCTTTGGAGCAGAGTTAACACAAAATCCTCCAAAGCATGGATTTGCATCCATGTGTACTGCTCATACTTAACCTCCAATCTGCTTTACTACAGTATTTTCAATATTATACCAACAGACTGCATGGCTACTGTCTGTTTTAGTCACATACACAAAATCATAGAGTTCAGCATGCTTCTTCCCTCAAAATGAAGATGTCTGAAGGTAAATTAAGACTATCAACCCAAGATATACTGGGACAAGAAGAGCTTCCAAATAAAACACTGGCATTTCCTTTCCATAGCCAAGAACCCAGTCCCACCTGCCCCCTTCCTACGTGCATGTAGCCTTCAGCAACTGAGACTCACCCTGTTTTTCTGATCAGGACAAGCAAATCCTGAATGATTCCCATTAATAACTTGAAAAATGGATGAAAGTTTTTTCTAACAATCCTAGATGTTCAGCTGATGAACTGTTTCTTAATAGTAGAATAACCACACATCAGGACTTTGCAGTAAACAACAGTCAATCAGAAAGCTCTCAGGTTTCAGCCTAGGTCAAATAAGCCCTCTAATTTTTATTGTCTTCATTCACAAGGAAACTGCTTGCCACAAAGACAAAATAGCAGCTTCCATCTTAACACTCTTTTCAGGAATTTTGCATTTAAAATGTTCTCCTTCTGGACATACCTACCACGAGTTTAGTTTTTTGAAGCTAGCATTCTTTGTTTCATGTGTTTTTTGAGCTGGCTTTCCTGAATGAATGACATAAAAAACCCCCAAAAAACTGAAAACAAACAGGACTGCATTCTTGAATTTAGTTACCAAAAAAAAAAAGCCATTAACCTGAGTAAAAATATATGCTGTCAAATGGGGCCAGGGCACTTGAAGTCTTATGAAAGGATTATGCAATTAAGTGATAAGTAACCCATTGATACATATATTTAGCACATGAAGCAGTAAGAAATACAGTTCAAAAATTCATAAACATAAGCTATAAAATCCTAATGCATGTTTTATAAACCCTGGGCTGTTGCATATGCATTCTGTAATGGTAATATTTTATTCTGTATAGTTTCAAATTTTCCACGACAGCACTACATTAATACACTTTAATTGTATGGTTACTAACTGCTGGATACCAATATATCTGAAATTGGCACAAAAGTAACAAAGAAAACAATGGTTTTAGAAGATAAAGCTCTTCAAAGCTCTTTTATCCCCCAATGTAATTCCTAGACACTAGAGAAAAAAAAGACATTTTAGCATGAAAGGAGATTACTGTTTGCCCAATAAGCCTGTGTGGAGGAACCTAATGCTCACAACAGTATTTACAAAATGATATACTGAAGGATCAACCTTTATTTTTTCCTGTGGCAGAATATATTATTCCAGTAATACAGTTCTAGACAAGATAAAGATTTGCTTTATTCTTAATCTCACTAGTATTAATTTATTTTACAGTACCTTAGAGTACTGTAGGCATTTTAGATCTCCTTTAATAAGACCTACACGTCGCCAGATGCTGCTCCCAAATAAATGCTGATTTATGTCAATAGCACACAAACCAAAGGGCAGTCAGCTGAGAGGACAGGACAACAAGAGCAGCCTCAAATGAAGTGAAAAGGGTAAACTTCAGATAGGAAAGAAGATATGAGAAAGGACATGAATAAAATGGTAAGGCTATACAATGAGAACTCTTGTCTAGCATAGGGTACTCTGGTTTAAAAGCAGATAGATAGTGGAGCTGATATATTGCAGGTATCAAGAGTGGATCTTAAATGCAGCTTGCTGACTGAGTAACAGTAATTTTAGTCAGGCCAAGATTAAAAACAAAAACAAACCAAACCAAACAAACCCAAAACCCAAACAAACACAACCAAAAAAAAAGAAAAAAAAAACCCCACACCAAATTCAGAGGGTAACAGAAACAGGTCTCACCCTAGACAGAGTCAGAACAAGCTTTCAGACAGAAGGGCTTCAGACTTAGGGCTGCAACAGGTCAGAACAAATCACCTGGTTTATTTCTCCAGAAGAGATGAACTCTGCTTGACCAGCGTAGCAGAGATAGTCTGACCTGCTGTCAGAGACCTCCTGTGACAGAAATCCCACATCTGCCCCACAGACAAACCAGCAGAAGGCACATTCCATCAAATTTAACCTGAACCAGTTTAGATGAAACGAATTCTGTTTCTCTTGTCCTATCCATTGCAAACCTGGGTGAAGGCTTATTCCTTTCCCCTCTGGTGGCTGTGGGCCAGTCTAACACTCTGTGATACACCCAACTCCATCAGCCTTCTCACACACGATGCATCTCCCCACTGCAAAGCTGATCTCTTGAGATTCCAATTGGTATAATCAAGCTTTGTGAAACAAATGCAGCGCAATGAGCACTGGCAGGGGCACCAATTCAACAGGGAAATCCACCAATTTGAACAGGAGTTTCCTGGCCAAATTCACCTCTCATGGCAGTGCCCTACTCCCCTTAACTCCAGCATCTTTATTCTCACCCTGGGGCTTTCAGAGTTGGAAACATGAAGTCACCTCTGCTTTCAAACACAGTTTAGTTAATTACCACAGGAGTCTCATACAACTGCAATATTAACCTCTGGTGCCTTTTCAGACTCAAAGCTCAAGCTCTTTTGTTAGAATTATGCTATATGAAAGAAGCATGCATGACTCTGGCACACTAAGCAGGCAGCACAGCACAACCAAAAGAAAACACATCATCATGGCCCCATGGGATGAGTAAAAATGACCATGGACATGAAGAACCAGAAAGAGGGTCACAGAGGACAGAAGTTTACATATATAGAGATACTACACATTGCCTTAATAAATCCTAGTGGGGAAAAAATCCCATAGGTTTTGACTCTTGAGCTCAACATCATCCTACACATTGTTCATGTAAACCTCCTTTCTTCTGTATGTAACAGAAAACTTTTAAGTACTACTGCTTGGGTTTAGATTACTCAGTTTACTTCAAACCCTTGGATGAGCAGTATTGTTTCTTACTAAACTGTGCATGTACAAAAATGTTTCCATATAAACAAAGCAGCCAAATTGCAGGCTTTTAGGGTGCCATTAACATTTTTTCAGCGACTCAGTATTACTTATTTCCAGCACGCTTCCTGCTAACATATCCATTGCATTCTTGCACGTCAGCATACGTGTTGGTTTTGGCTGGGATAGAGTTAATTTTCTTCATAGTAGCTGGTATAGGTTATGTTTTGGATTTGTGCTGGAAACAGTGTTGGTAATTCCGGGATGTTTTCCTTACTGAGGTTACACAGAGTCAAGGCCTTTGGTGGCTCTCACCCCACCCCACCAGCGAGAAGGCTGGGGCTGTATGAGGCGTTAGGAGGGGACACAGCCAGGACAGCTGATCCCAGCTGACCAAAACGATGTTCCATACCACATGGAACACATAGAACTGGGGAGAAGAAGGAGGGGAGGGACGTTCAGAGTGATGCCGCTTTGAGTTCCCAAGTAACAGCTAAGCATGATCGAGCCCTGCTTTCCTGGAGCTGATCGAACACCTGCTGGCCCATGGGAAGTAAGGAAGGAATTCCTTGTTTTGCTTTGCTCGCGTGGCTTTTGCTTTACTGATTAAACTGCCTTTATCTCAGCCCATGGATTTTCCTGCTTTTACCTTCTGACTCTCCCCCAACCCACTGGGGAGAGGGGCGTGAACAAGCAGCTGTGTGGGGCTTCGCTGCTGGCTGGGGTTAAACCACAAAGCAGATCCCTCTGATTCCTTTTCTACACCGGTCAGACAAGCAGCAGCCTTTGCAGGAAACAAAACCCACAGGCTGCCAAAAGTGCTGCCCTGAAAATGCCAATTACAATCATAACTACATGACACAGCTCAATGGTGCCAAGAATCCTCCTTCTCCTTTCACTACCCTCTATCCCTCCCCCTTTATTTTATTTCTATCCCTGAGGGCAAGCACTGCCTCCAATCCAGGATTCCCGTGTTAAATCTCTAGCTAAACTAGGATTGACAGAGAGCAACAAGAATCTATTCCCAAATCATGCTGAGTAATCTAAAACTGCTGTTATTTTTAACTTTAAAGAGGCACTCTAGGATACCTGTCCTCAAAAATTGAGCCAGAAAAAATAAAAACCTAACCAAACCAAAAACACCCCCCAAACCAACCAACCAAAAACTCAAGCCCACCAATATCATACACAAATGAGAAGCAACTTGTAGAAGTCTAGATGAATTTACCCCCCAACTTTCAGTATATGGCCTTACTAACCACCCAAAGGAGAGGCAATTGCTTTGCCCTCTTGATGTTCACATGCAAGAAATCATCTAATTTCCTCACAATTCTTTATTCATTGCAGAAAATGAACATCTTCACAGGACCAGGTTCTTCAGTATATGTTTATTTTTCCAGTCTGAGCCTAAAAAAAAATAAAAAGCCACCACATGGAGCTGTGCAATGAGCCACAGCACAGAGCTAATACCCCAAGGACCACAGAGACTTTCCTGTTCTGTGCTACAGGAAGTTCAGAGAAATCAATGGGAGTTGGAGGAGATGGAAGAGAACCCTTTATACAAAAGCAAAGCAGGTGTGGGGCAGTCGGATTTGGACAGAAAAAGAGTACTTCTAATCTGTAAAGAAAGAAGCTTTAAAGTAACAGTGAAAGGAGGGAAGGTCTGAAACTAGTAAATCAGCCCTGTAATAGCCACTGAAACAAAAATCAGACATAATTGCTGAATAAATCAAACCAGCTAAAGAAAGATTTTATTTAATCAGCAACTTTTGCAGTTATCTGGATATTGTTAAAAGTGACTTGGTTTTCACTTGGCCAGACCAAGTAAAACTGCACAGCATAGGTTTGCAGGGTGCTCTGTAGCTTCTGCCCCTGCTACGGCTTTGCAGCGAGTTGAAATGCATGACACAGCCTGCTGCCAGATCAAGGGAGGAAGAGGAGGCAATACAGCCTATAACCACTGCCTGATCTCACCCGACTATTTCTGTCACAGCACTTACTCTTGTTCCTACCTCTGTGAGCTCCCATGTGATAAAAATGTATGTTTTGCACAGAGAAGTACAGGCAATTTCTGCAGGTCAGAGCTATCCAGTGCCACATGGGATTTTTATGATGTCCCATGAAAACAAAGAAGATTAAGAAGAGATTTCTGGAAATTTGAAAACCAACTGCCTAATTCACTTTTAAATAAAAAGTAGAAGTTCATTAAGGAAAAAAAAATTCTCCCTATTGAGTCAGTAACCTTTAATTTGGCATTCATGAGTGTACTTCCATGTGCTCTTTGGAAACTGAGCTGGTAAATACAGAAAGGTTTCCCTAAATAATGGAAAGATACAACTGCAGCTTACATGTAAGATAGTTAGCTTTTCATTTACTCCTCTATACATATACATTGCACACACAAACCTCTGGTGTGCCCAGTTTGGGCAATCCTAAGCCGTGCCCCAGGAACCAGTCCAGAGGTAAAAGATTTTGCAGACCTGCTGAACAAGCCTTTAGTAGAAAACTTGACTGGTTTTGTTCATGAGCTTGGAGGGCTTCCTAGCACACAAGAGAGACCAGACTTTCCTGATATAGCCTCCGGTAATTACAGTAACCTCCTTCAAGTTAAAATGAACTTACATGAGCTGTAAAAAGAAGTCGAAATTGTCCCTTTGGCATGTAATAACGGGATAAATTCCTAACCTGAGTGGGAAAGGGAAAGGGCAGCATTTTCCATGCTGACTATGCCCTTTTGGCAAGGAGAGAGTCCCTTTTCTGAGCTCCATGGCCATGAGGACCTCATCCGAACTTTGCCCATGCTTTAACAGATAAACTGCAGGTTCAGGAGCTGACAGCACAACTGCTGCAAGCTGCTGAACCCACACAGGGAAGCCAGAAGCCACACTACTGCAACTTACTTATCCTTCAGGGAAAAGCAGCAGAAATTAGAAAGCACTTTCTCCTGCTCAACAGCTGGTTCTTCACACCAGGAGGCATTGTTTCAAAACCCTACTTGGCCACAGCATATTTCAGTCATCTCATTTCTATTCATCCCTCAGTACTCCATATGAAGGATGAGGGGCATTTTTCTTACCTTCTATGTGCATGGGGAATACAAAGGCCAACCAGGCTGCAAGGATAATGGCCACCACGCAAACCGGTACCAAATAAGTGCCTAGCCAGACAAAGCTCTTCAGAGGACACCCTTGACTGAACTGCTCCTCTCCCTTCCCATAAAACCCACTACTCACAAGATGAGCCAGCACACACTGTTTAGCAGAGGATCACAGTTTGGTCTTGTGGGGACTTAAACAGCTGCAGTGCTTCTTCATTTGCGATAACGGGCATGAAACAGGTCTACCTTTAAGCCTGATCTGTTTCCAGGCTGGAGAGTCAGTCTCCTTCCCAAAGCAAGGCTGCTTTAATTTCCCAAGTCAGATCACATTTTCCTATTGTGTTCAGCAAAAATGAGGTAAACAAGAGACTAAACAAGGCCAGCTGGACCTTTCTGGAGCATGGAATGTCTTAAAGACTCAATACACAAAAATTAATATGGCACACAGCTGTAACAGAAGTTTAGACAATGATATCTACAAAAGATCTACCAAAAGTAAGTTCATTTGGCTTGCCTGGGCCTCTTATCCCAATTGTCTTGGTAAAGGTGTTTTGTAGGGTTTTGTTTGGTTGGTTTAAATGTGGAAATCTGTTTTCAAAACCTACCTGCCTGAGCCTTTGTAATATGATTTCTCCCAAGCACTCCCATACAATGCCAGAGACCAAACACTTTCTTTCTTTAACAGCAACTGTGCCCCAGTACAGTCTCCTATTTCTAGCAGCGGTTCTAAGAAAAGTAGTTCAGTTCCATTAAGATTCATAATAAAAATCAAATGGAAAAGCAGCATCACTGGAAGAGTACCATTGTATCTTCAGTTGGAACTGCACCACCATTGAAAAGTGACTACACTCCACAGGATATTGTTCACAGCAATAATAAAACACCATGCATCAAAAGGCTTGCTTCAGAATCTGGTTTGCATCTACACACTGTGGTGTTGCAAAGTGTGGCACATCCTGACATTTTTGCTCCTTTCCTTGATGGGGCACTGCGCAGACAGCTACAGGGACCTTGAAAATTTTCCTTAGGAGGACATCCTGAGACAACAAATTCATATGAGAATGCCTCAAAACACATGAGAATGCCTGTCTCTGACGTCAAGTAAAGCTCCCTCCTTCTCCAAATTCAAACCCTGAAGTGAGAGTTACTTTAAATATTTATATTAGGTAGATCTGGTAAAAAAATTAAGCAAAGAGCGCGTAACTAGTGTAGCTGACTGCAGAGCAGATATAGCAGTTAGAGAAGTAACTCTGGGAAGACTTTCAGTGCTTATAAAATACTGCAAATATATTAGTCAAAAAAAAAGACAGTTGAACTAGCCTCCTGGAATTTTATGATGTCCCATAAAAACAAAGAAGATTAGAAGAGATTTCTGGAAATTCGAAAACCAACTGCCTAATTCACTTTTAAATAAAAAGTAGAAGTTAATTAAAGAAAAAAAAAATCTCCCTATTGAGTCAGTAACCTTTAATTTGGCATTCATGAGTGTACTTCCATGTGCTCTTTGGAAACTGAGCTTGTAAATATAGAAAGGTTTCCCTAAGTAAAGAAAAGATACAACTGCAGCTTACGTGTAAGATAGTTAGCTTTTCATTTACTCCTCTATACATATGGACTCAGAAGTATTCTGAACTTCTCAGCCCTATCCGGTTTTCTACTGATATTCTTTTTAAAGGCATTGGGATATACCAGAAGTGTGCTTTATACCACAGGAAAAATACCAGGAGATGTTCAAAAAGTAAAAAAAACCCTCATCCTTTAAGAACTGGACATTGGGATCTTGGACCCCTGGCAACAAAATATTTCTCTGCCACCGTATCTGGCACTGGTTATTCTAATGCCCACACAAGCAAGTGGAGTAAGTTTTGTTTTCAGCTTTAAATCCACACATTAAAAGAAAAGGTTATAGACTAACTGTTACAAGATTAGGTCTTGGACTGAACTGAAAATAAAATCAGATCCTTGTGTAGCTTTCACATCCCTGCTGTAACCATTGCCTATAAACACATAGCTCATCCGAGTGAGGCTGCCATTTCTACAACCTTTCATCCATGCAGAATATACAGAAAGCCAGACTTTAATTTACTGTCTAAGATATATATATATATTTTCAAGGTTGGCTGAATTTTATTTAAACACTGCCACCATCTTTATAACAATCCAACTGGAGCCAAGACAATTATGCAGTCTGTTTCATCTGGTGACTAAAACTCTGGAATAACACTGAGACTTGTTCTGTTGGAGGGCTCAGTCGTGCAGCAGATCTAACTTAGGATGCTTTCTCACCTCACGCAGTGCTCACGGCTCTCAGGAACTGACAGGAATAACCAGCATGGTGCAGACTTTCAAGACTGCACCAAATCTCCATCGCAGTACAGCCATCGTGGATGCCCCAAACCAAAGACCAAAAATCACAGCCAAGATTGCTCATGATGCAGTCAGGTCAAGCAGACACACTGGAGGGTATTAATGCATCTAAATTTCACCACTTATTTCAAGTACCAAATTAGGAGGCCAGGTTCTTTTAGCTACAGAATCACAAGAATGAGTCAGGCTGGAAGGGACCACAGAGGGTGCAGCTGGTCCAACCTCCCTACTCAAGCAGGATCATGCTAAAGCACATGGCACAGGCTTGTGCTGAGAGGGTTCTTGAATATCTTCAATGAGGGAGACTCCACCACTTCTCTGGGCAACCTGTTACCCACACAGCAACCCACAGTCACCCACACAGTAACCGAAAGTTCTTCCTGGTGTTCAGGTGAAGCTTCCAGTGCCTCAGGTTCTGCCCATTGCTTCTCGTCCTACTGCTTGGCACCACCGAGCAGAGCCTGGCTCCATCCTTTTGGCACCCTCCCTTCACTTACAGACATTGTTGTTTCAGTTGTCTCTTCCTGAGGCTCAACAGCTCTTCGCACAGGTAGTGGTAAGGGACAGAGGCTCTTCAAGGTGATTAGAACTCAGCTCCCGTTTCAGTGTTATCAGGTCCCACACTTTCCCATGAATCTGAGATGTATTTGTGAACAGCCTGGTTCATTTAAAGCTAACAGCCATGTTCCAGACCTTGCTCCTCAGGAGCTAACTTCCAAAACACTGTGTTCCACATTTACCGCAAAGGCTTGAGAAAAAATCCAAGAGTTTATAATTTAAGAGAAATTTAAATAACCTCATGGATTTTCTTGGTGAGGGGGGAGGAGTGAGGAGGCTGACTCATGATTATTTTTTTAATACTTGCGGCTGGCTCTGCTGCATAAATAAGTCAATCCCCTAGCCACACAGCTCCATTTCTTCAGTTACAGCTTGTTGTTTTATTTATTTTTTTTCCTCCATTGCCGACAAATCCCTCTAGAGAGTTTTTAAACCCAGCAGTCTACTTTCCGAATTGAAACGATTAGTATAATCTGTGAGAGAGAAAGCAAACAACAACAGAGACTTACCCCATTTTTTGGGTAGGCTATCCATCCTAGATCCCCCATTACCGTACGTGAGTCCAGTAAATTCACTGAAAATAAAAGAAAAAAACTGTTAAAGAAGATGGGCGGATTACAAACTTCAGTAGATATTTCAAAGTATGGGTGGCTCTGGTAAACAGATTGTTTATAATTAACCAAGGAAGTTGGATTTCTGTAAAGCAGAATAACAATGCAATAACTCCTCTAACAATGAGGTCATACAATGAAAACAATTCTATGTATGCATTAGCTTATTCCTTTGAGATCTGCCACAGAAACCAAGCTGCAAATGCACTGAACTTGTGTAAAATCCAGATCCTTCACATTCTTAGGATCTGATCTTTTGGGTGGTCCAAGTACATCACGCACACTGTGTGTTTATGTGTATACATAAGACATACAGTATACAGGTATAAATACACACTCCCAAACATCTATGCATGTTTATACACACATTTCTTCTAAGATGACATGTATTTTGGGCACAATCAGGCCCTTAGGACAAAAACAAAACAAGAATTTAATTACATGTGCAAGTATTCATCTCGTCAGGAATCTACTATTTTCTTCCTCTTCTGCATTTTTCTCCAAGTCTTTGACATATTCATTATAAGCTATGCAAGGGATCTTTTTTTCTCTACACACAAAAATTCATGAGTGGTTTTTTAAGTCACACAAGCAACCAACAATTTAGATTAAACAGACAAAAAACTACTCTCAAGTTTGTAACAATTTTTTTCTCTCTCACTACTTGAAATACTGGGTAAAAAGTGGGAAATTACTAAATCTACACAAACTTAATCGAGCTGAGCTTTCACCTCCTGCACCCAGGGCTTTAACTATCCTAGGCAGAAGCTTGTCTCTGAATCATTGTCATCCAAAATCTCAACCTAGGAGCAACCTTCGTCTACCTTAATAGTACACTTCATCAGATTACAACACTCACTTCCTTCAGTATGTTAGTCTGCATAATACCTCACTTTGTGTACTCATGTCCCTCCTGAAAAGGAAGTGATTTCCCTGGGTCTTCAATTCCTACCTCCATCCTGTGTGCTCTTTAAAAATTCCACTGGAAGTTTTGACAATTGGACTTTCAAGACTTCCTAGATGATCTAGGCCAAGAACAAGCTTAAAAAGGGTGAGGAGGCTCTGTGCTCTTTCCCTTAGAATTGCAATGATGTAGGTACTTAAAGACTGCTACGGAAGAGAAACAAATGGGTTGCATGGACAGGTTTGAAGAAGGCAGGTATCATAACTAACCTTCACGGTTACACCATTTAAAGAGGCATAGTAGGAAAATCCAGAAGTACACTATACTGCAAAGCATGCTTCTTTAAAATACTAAGGAATATTTAAAAACAAACGAAGACTAAACAACTGATTTAGTTTGGAAAAAACCAAAGTTCTCTAAATCAATTTAGTCTTTATCATTGTACCACACTGAAGGCTGACTACTGTAGTCCCTTGTACACAAAACCAGGCCAAAACACAAAAAATACAACACAGAGTTCTCAGATCTGGTAAACACTTATCTTAGAAGTGATTTGTCTATCCAGATATTTTCACAATGTATGCAAGTATTAATGCAGGACACTATCACAAGGCATATATGTTCTGCCTGGTCAAGTATATTTTTGTGATGTTGAGCAAAACACATTTGGTGGCTCAGGGTTTTCATTTCTGGATTGCTTTCTCCTGCCAAAAGAGAAAACAGTTGGCAGCTGTCAATGCTACCAAACTACAGGACACATGGTGGAAGCAGTACTCAGAGACTGCACTGAACTATAGTCACAGTAAGTAAAAACACAATTAGGTGGCTTTCCACCCCAGAGTCCATGCGAATCAAAGTATTGCTATCACCCACCACTAGATATGTCACCCAGCTTTGCCCAGTCTTTTCCCCTATGAAGTCTTCAGTTAAATGGTCATTAATTTCTCTTGCTCCAGCTGAAGCCAAGCACGGTCATCCAAGCGCTCCTGAACTACACTGCATCTTCTTGGGATAAAAAGAATGACCCTAAAATATTCTTCAAAATAAGACACACATAAATAACACGTCCCATACTGTAACTGTGTACTATTTTAAAAAGCAAGAGACAGCAGTGAAGTTGCTAAAATGGCAGGTTTACTCAAATTCCTTCTATTACAATCACTGTAATTAAACTGTGCAGAACAGTATATTCCTGTCGTTAAGTTGCAATGGATGCAAAACAAGTATTGATATACATTGTACAACTTAATTAAAACTTGTCCTGGAGATGCTACTAATGAATGTAATTAGATGCTGTGTTTGATGTCACAAGCTTCTTCATGACATGCTAATTAAGGAAAAAGCAAAAAAAGTGCTTTATTCGAACATCGGATCATAAAAAGAACATGATACAACTAAATATTGTATTATCTTTCTATCAATGAAAATTTTTAAATTGCTGTTATTAACTTCAAATTCAAAATAATTTTCTGCATATGAAAAGATAATACAGCCCATTCAACTCTAAGTCAAGTCAGTGGGAATTTTCCGACTAGTGCGTCAGCTAGCAGAGATGAATACTAAATCCTCAGCTAGAAAAGACTCAGTTCCTCTCGTATCCTCTCGCATTCTGCATAGAGCAAAATAAATAGGATGGAATACACTTTCTGACAGGCACCATGCAGTAACTCAAAACTCATGTGCCAGGAAGGCAAAAGTGACAAGTGACTTGAAGCTGTCCCTGTGTGTGGGCTGCTGCGGAGACCAGAGGGGCTCTCAGCACACTTCAGACAGCTCTGAGGGGCTGCAAGGCACAGCAGACACAGACTGCCCCATAAGCATCTGCTCAGGGCTGCTTTCAGTGTATTATCTGAAACACTGCACTGCATCGATCTGCTCTGATGAATATATTTAGGCAGTAACCTAAACCACCTCCAAGGACAAAGTTGCTTTGCTCTGAGAAGCCCCAAAATTCTAGTATATAAACACAAATTATCTCTTGCTCCATCTAGATACAAGGTGTCTGCATCTTCCCCATCAGCATCCTCCCCATCAGCATCCTCCCCAGTCACTTCCAGTGTGTCTGTCCTTTGCTTGCATCATTTCCAAGTCACTACCCCGCCCCAATGCTGCCTCGAAACAGGGCCCCAGCATCCCCCACTCCAAGGGGGGGTGGCTCTTCCAACAGCCCAGCTGCAAGAGTTCCCTGTGGCAGCAGTGCTACCACCACTTTGGGGATGCTCTCTCAGGCAGCCTTCTGGTCCTGCACTGCCAGAGGGGTCACTGGAACACAGTCCCACCACCCACGCCCAGACAGGCTCAGCATCACCTCTCTTCCCACCTGTTCCAGCCTGGCAGGAACATTATTTTTGCTGAAATGGTTTTTATCCAAAAAATGTTAATTGGCCAAGCTGGGGAATAGTCAGTGGGCAAGCAGCAGGTAAAACAGACACCTGGAACAGAGGAAAACTTTTTAGCAGAGACTTTTATAGAAGGGCTGCCAGCATTCCAAACAAATGCTTCAAAATTCACCGTGTAGCTGCTTGAAAAGAGATGAAGCTTTTTTGCACCTGAATAGAAAAATGTGAAACTGTATTTTGTTTAACCCACAGCAAGGCACAGAAAGAGACCAGATGCCATCTCCAGAGCATAGAACCCGTTCTTCCCTATTCAACCTGTGATGACTGTGAGCATGTATTTGGCTGTGGCTGTTTAATAACCAAGTAATCCAAACACTCAGGATACCAAAGGCAGTAATTCAGGAACACCTCCAGCTATGTGTGCAAGGCTTCCATACTTCGAAAGGTCTAGTGTCAGCTCCTGTGTAGCTCCTGGACTTGCCCCAGCACTGCCTGCTCCATGGGCATAACCCAGAGCTGTACTCAAGAGCACTTGGGACACTGCAGAGCTAACCCTGCCGAAAAAATAAAAATCTCTCCAGAAATTACTAGCAACTCTGCTTGGCCCATAATCTTAAAAGGCTCCAAAATAACAGAACTCATTTATTCCCACTTCCTTTCTCCTCAGCACCAGCTAGCTTTATCTCAACAAGCAAGCAAGAAACCTCAGACCCCATAAGCACACACTTAGCACCTGTATCTTTGCCAGCAAACTTGGAAGATAATATATAATATTTTTTGCTCATCTCCACCATCAGTGCATCCATCCCACAAGCCCTAATTATTTCTAATGCTCAGTCAAGGGGAACACAAAACCACACAGATCTATATCATCATTAACTTCCATGCCTTCAGGGTAGGATAAATGATGATTAAGTCTAAAGTCATACCACAGCCCTTTTTTTTTTTCTTCTTCTTTTTTTTTTTTTTTTTTTTTAAATACAGAATAATAGCCTGGGGAGTTTGCATACACTCTTGTTCTCAGACAGGCTGGTTACTACAGGTGAGCAATCAAGTTAGAGTAAAAACAGATGTGATCTAAACCTTTGCCCTGAACTCTAGCTGGTGAATTAATAGTGGTTTCTCACTTGGGAATCTCTATCAGGGAGCCTGGATTTAGCTTTTTACTCAAAGGTCCCTGTCATGTTCATACAACTGGCATTTAGCAGCTTCACCATGGCTACACAGGGACTGTGGCTGGGAGGAAGCACATGAAATGCTGGGGCTGATGGCATTCAACACTGACCTAAACTAACACTACGCAACACAGCAGAGCTCCCCACCTGGCACAGCCACCTAGAACACGTGGCAGCAGTAGCTTGCCCAGCAGAAAGCAGGACAGGCCTGTAATGATGGTACAATGCCCGAAGTAGACACCACCGATTCATGGAATGTTTTGATCATACCACTGAAGTGAGATGGCTCCCCTGGCTCTGGGCTGGAGCAGGATCATCTGGAGCATCTTTTTTCTTCACTCCAATTTCAAATGGGAAAAAAACCCCCAAGCTAAAAACCAAAACATTCCCCACCAACAGTCCAGAACATTGAGTACTTCTGATCCTACCAGCTATACATCCTCCTGCCATTTCAATATCTAAAGATTTTCCAGAGAAATCCTTCATTGCTTACACCAGGGCAAAGTCTCTGCAGGCATACAAAAACTGAACTCTTCTGAGCTGCTGTGGTCTTTGAGCTGATTTCCAATAAATCATACACTAGAGTAATGCTGCTCTTCAGCAGCATCATTTGCAAGCTGAGGTTTACACAGGGCATCCTCTACCAAAGTATACCCTAACTAGGAGCTCTAGAACAGGCAAAATGGTCAGGATAGCAAAAGCTGATGACATTTATATTACGAGGCCATAAAGCCCTAAGAATATATTTTTTTTTATTTTGCTAAAATATACCTAAAACAGGAGGGAAAGAAAATCCTCCTTGACCCTACAAAACTAGCTTCCATCACAAAACAAACAAGAGTACAGAAACCTTTCTTATAGCCTGCATAAATATTTCAAAACACCACATGTTTGTAAAGTAGCACATTTCTAAACACCACTTAAATAAAAATGCTTTGTTTTTAACAACCGAAGGAAAACTCTGCTTTAATAAACTTGCTACAAATTGAATCTGAACGTTATTTTGGGTAGCCTGAGGACAAAGCCCATTATGAAAGAAAGTGCAGTCATGCTCCTACATCCTCCTCCAGGCTCCTCCTGCAGCTCCTGGTCTCCTTTGCACATACTCTGAAGGACATGATGTAGCTCCAACCTTTTCGTGGATGGTCAAGGTAGCCCCAGCTCTGACCCAACACTCACACCTTGTAGGAACAACTACATTTAAAGAACTTGTGGGAAATCTCTCACAGGAACACACACACATTGACAATTAAGCACAAGGTGAAACGCTCTGCTGCACAGGGGTCAAGGTGCAGGACCAGATGTGACAGCAGCGCTTTGCACTTCATCAGAAGGTCTCCTGAATAGCATCACAGACTTTCCACCAAGCTTCACGCCTTCAGTCTCCTCCTTCCCTCTGCACAAAGGAGAGGGCAACACATCATCATTAACAGAGCTGGTTTGTCCTCGCAATGCCTACATCCCCATCCTTCCTCCAGCACTTCAGGGGTCACAGCACTACCAAGACACATGGACTGCAGAGGAACCTTCATCATCATGAGTCAAAGTTTTCCTGCCTCATAAATCTTCACTGATTTTATTGCAGTATTGTTGCCATTCATTTTCCAACTGTTTTCCCTGTTGTGCCAAGTTTCTCTAAAAAGTATATATCCAAGGTAGTCCAACAAGTGACAGTCAAAAATAACTCAAGAAAGCAAAAACAAATGAAAAAAAACTCTTGAAAGAAATCAAGGTCATCAGGGAGCAGATGCCTTGAATTAATTAGCTACACTGAGCAGGGACAAAACACACAGAGGCAAGAACCTCTGAAATATTTCCATCAGTGGAAACAAGCTACATCAGAGTGCAAACTGTAGCAGAACCTATTATTTATAGCCCACTGGAGGAGGAAAGTGTACCCTACTTAATGAACTTGCAAACTAATATTAACTGCAGATTTATATTTTATTATGTTGGCTTCGTTCTGATCCAAGTTATGATGATTCCCTTTTATAGCAAGAGCCAAAACACTTGAATCTGCATCACAGATTCATAGGTTTTTAAGGCCAGATGGACAACTGCAATCATAACATCAACAAGAGAATTTTACCCAGTAATTTCTGCATTTCATCTGTAATTTGCTTGAACACACAGTTTACAAGGGAATGATACTGCCCTTTCACAAAGTTCTTCAGGTTGACTGCATTTTTTCCCCACAGGCACAGAACCAGCTGCAGCACCAGGGAGTCAGACCCAAAGCTCACTTTCATAATCAGATCCACTAAAACAACCAGAAAACTGCCAATTTTTTCCGTACAAAGACTTTCAATCAAAACAAGAGGCAGTTGTTTGTTCTTCCCGCCACACATCACTTAAAGGCAGAAGCTTGGTTGGATTAGCTTGACACCAAAGTGCCTGGAAACGTAAGAACTCCAGTATGGTTTGCTTTTCTTAAATAGTAAACACTCCTATTCACACCAAAATCACCATTTAACTAAAAAGGGTTTATTCACTGTGAAGAAAGCCAGGAAAATGCTTCCATTCTCACTCATAAAATTCACTGGAAACAACACTGTACCAACACAACAGCAGATTTCTGAGCTGGCAGCAGCACTGATTTTTTGGATAACCATCTGGGCAAGTATCACTTTACCACTAAGAAAGAAAAAGAAGCTTCCACTGAATGCAACACACAACCAGCACCTGCAACCTGACAACCAGCCTGCATGGAGAAACAAAACACCAGTGCTGTCCTGCAGATCAAGGCCTTCAACCACTGCCAAGGCATCTGCAAGGCACTGAAGGACGCAGTTGCTTCAAGAACCTGCTTAAGCCTAGCACCTTATTAAGCACACACAGAGTCAAGCCCAACGTTAGCACCCCAACAGCTTCTCAGTGCAATCAAAACACCTGCTAGCAGGGCTGTGATGAAATCTCACCTTCTTCCCTAAATTAACAACTAAAAGCAATACGGTCTCTGTTCCTAAAAGGTGTCCTAAAAGACATGGAGATCAAAATCTGTTATGCATAAATCCAAACTGAAGAAACCTGGCACAGTCACATCCGGACCTGTCAAAGCTGTCAGCTTTCACTGCCAGTGGACTTGCAAGACCTCACTGTCCACCACCAATAAAGCCTTTCTGTTGACAATAATGACTACTCTGCTGCCACTGAATTCATTCAAGTAGAAAATAAAAGGAACTGACATAATGCTTAGCAAGCATTTGGGAGGAAAAAAAAAATGTTTAAAATGATCTATTGGCTTTTCAGGGGGGTTGACAGTTTATACCTTCTATTTCTGTTGAGGGAAGAGGGTGGAGGTTGCTAGTGGGAACAGCACATTGTCAACACATTTTAGTAAGAAATTGCTTGTGAGTATTAGTAAAGCAAAGATGGATAAGCCAAAATGGCTGGGGTTTTTCTAGAAATTATCTTACAAAAACAAGTATGCAGATAATTTCCCCAAGTAGTTTTACTGTTTTGGGACATGCAAAACAATTTAAGAAGTGATCCACAAGTCCATTCAGAAGCATCAAGCAATGCTCATTACTGATGCTGAATAATCAATTTCTTTTCAGGTGTTCCTCTATCCCCTTTGGGAATTATAAAGTTCAGACTGGTTGTTCTGATCTCTTTCTAAAATGAAGTGATCCAGGTTAGAGAACCCAGTAGTTAACACCTTGGCAAACCACTTCAGTACTGCCCCCTGCACCAAAATGACATGAAAGCCTGCAAGCCCAGGGTTCAATCCTCTCTCCTACAGGTTCAATACCTGCTACATAACCACCTAAACCTAGGAGCTCTCAGCTTCTGCAGGGTACTGTTTGTTCTCCATGCACACCCTCAAGGCACAGTTTGCTGAACTGATGCGCAGGAGCTTGCCAGCAGGAAGACAAAGGGCAGGAATCACCTTCTTCCTCAGGGATGCCAGATCAGCTCACAGGGGAATTCCCAGATCTGCTGTTATAGTACATCCTGTATCACCTCCTCCAGGAGCCATCTCTCATCCTTCCAGCCAGTGGTCACCTGAGCAACTCTACTTGGTCAGAGTCCTTCTAACATACCTGCTGCACAACGCAAATACCAGGGAGGAGGGGGAGATAAGGAGGGTGTTCTCCCACCAACACAACCCCCAGTGAAACACCATGCACTGAATGTTCCCATGGCAATTATTCTGGCCCAAAGTGTCTTCAGCCCTTTTGGCAAAGCAGAAGCAGGAAGGCTGTGCTCATTCATTCACACAGCCCAGAGCAGCCTGCAGCTCCCAGCACCCTTGTCCACAGCAAGCTATACGCTGCTGCACCTCTGCAAACAGCCACCCATCACCTACCACACCCAGCAGCAGTCAGGGACTGTGAATCGCAGTGCTTGTATCTCCTCCTGACTGTCCGCTCTGGACCAGCTTCCTTGTGAGGGACAGGGATAATTGCTTTCCACCTCCAAGAGGGTAAGCGCATTAAACCTTCGGAGAGGTTCAGATAATGCACTGACCAAAGCCATAGCAAATACCAAAACTGAGACTGTAAGAGATATAATAGGTCAAAGAGACAACTAAAAGGGTAACAAATCCCTAGAGAGAACTAAGCTACTGAAGGCCAGTGCTCAGGTTTTCCAATACAGCTGGCTGTGAAAGCAACTGGGGCAGCAAATGTTTTCACCTGTCTCCTCGATGTCCAGCTAGTCACAGAGCACAGTGAGGGACAGGCACAACATGAACACAAAGGACAATCCAGCTCTCCGTTCTGCCTGTGCCAAAAAACAGGTACATCTTAAGAATAAATTATATTTTCAAAGGAAAAAAGAATTCTCCAGTAGCTTTTTAAATACACAGCAATTCTTCTAGCAGAGATCAAAGAAAATCAGTTTAGCAAAGAGAAAGTTACAAAAAAAATTGTTCATTCCAATGCAATAATTAACACAGTATTTCTGCAACATTCTGTGAAGTAAAGAGAAATACGTAGTTCAAGTCCATCCTGGTTGAAATAAGGCCTCATCTCTCAGCAGCACTTATGGTCACTGAGAAAGGTACACTTGTGACAGATTTCAATTCTGTACTTAGATGTTTTACTATAAGAACAACCCTTTTTTTTAAACCTTTTTAATGGACAGGAGTAGGCTGAGTATCTATTGAAGAGGTGAGTGAATATTGTTATTATGAATAAACATAATTTCTCACTTACAGGAAGGGACCGCTAAAAATGTAGCTCCAAGCCAGAAAGACTGGAGGATCTAACAGACCTGTGTCTGCTTAAGATCCTAAAGCCAACGAGGTCCAACAACATCCCTCAGCTGAGCTAATTCAGCTGGACTTCCCCAGGTTCTTCCAGCTCTGCACTTGCTGGACACCAGGATTCCTGCAGAAGCAGCATGGAAAACCTTGGAACAATAAAGCATAAAACCAGAAGATCAGAGCGCAGGGAACCACATCATAAGCTGTCCCACCTTTTCAATTTCTGCCAGATTTTAGGAAATCCTGCTCTCAGCTCACCACCCATGCCTCTCACAAGCCTGCTGCAAAAAGCTTCATATATTTTAGTGCAAAGAATAAACATTTCACCATGGGCAAGATTTTGTTTTCTTATTTAGCAAAAAGAGAACAGCAGACACGGAAATGGACTGTATACTGGAGCTAAAAAGTGAGGTCATGGTGGGAGAGTTAACAGTGGAGAGAGAAGAACCTGTCACACAAGCCCACTAACTTCCCTTCCTCCCATGGTAGCTGCCAGTTTACCCCTCTGTATATTGATGTGCAAACAGCTGCTTTATACATCAAATTATAGCATCAACATTTACCATATTATAAGCAGTCAGTTACTGTTTAAGACAGTTTGCCTGTTTTCTACTATTTATCACAATTTTAAAGATAAGCTTTGAAAGGAAACAGGCACTATCTTGGAGTCAATCTTTGCTATTGTTTATTTCCCTTTTTTAAAACATGTCATTAGGCAGCAATGCTTTTAGTCATATACTTAAAAGTGCTGAGTTTCAAATGTTGTTTTACTGTCAAAAGGATAGTAGTTCCATTTTAAAGCCATGACTGAGTCATTCTAAACCTCTTCAAAAGCCATAAATCACACATCAGACAGATCCCAAAAAGACCATTAGACATGAGCTGTCCTTCCTCATACCAGTAATTCCACTGCAGTAAATTTAAAAGTTAATGGGACTACTCCAGTGAGTAAAATAAACACATGGCACTGAGGCTGTGCTCTACTCTCATGGAAAGCACACAGGGACCCATTTGAATACACCAAATACAGAACTGATAACTCCTTAAAGCCTCCTTAAGGCACTGTGAGCACACTGAAATGTGTCCACACTTACCTGCTCTGCATACACAAGGCATATGCATGCAGCACTCAATACCTACAGAATTACACAAAATGCTATATAGCTGTGTGAATGCATGACATACTAAGCCAAGCTACTAAGTGTAACCTAATAAGCAGAACGTTCTTATCATGTGCATTTTTATCTGAAGCATTAGACTAATTGAAATACTTTGATATGAAAATTACAATTATTTTCACACCTGCTTCTACTACACACACACACACACAAACTTCCTGAAAAAGACTTCATTCACTAATTAAAGATAAACATTGTTATATTAAAGCTAAATATGCATTTATCCAGTGTGCCATGACACAGAAATTATATACCACTATGAGACAACACATACACACAAGTCAACACACTGAGAACAGGTAGGCTCATTTCAGGCTCTGGCATGAATAATTTGCAAATTACAACCTTCCTTTATTTTTGCCAGCCTTTAATTGTACTCATTTATTCATTCATTCAAATAAAAAATTATACACTGAGATAAAGCTAGCTTTAAAAAACCCTCAAAGAATTAAGAGGGAAAGGACCAATTGAGGGAGTTCGTAAAAAAAAAAAAAATCCTTCTAGTCTTAAAACAGATACAACATATTCCAAAGACCCATTTTATCTTTCTCACCTTTGTCTATTTAAGTCAGTGTCATTCTTTAAAATGGCATTTCTTTTGATTTGCTTAACAGTACACTTCATTGTTAAGCACTGCCTCATCAGCACTTCGGCTGAAATGCCCTAAAATGAAATATACTTTGTATTTAATTACAATTATGCAAATATGTTGTGGAACCACTTTATTACGAACAATCAGATCTAATGCATTCCATTATTTTAATAATTTGCCCACATGACACTTTTTAAGGGCATCTAAGTGCCGACCAAATGTGATCTGCAAACCACTTTAAATCCATGGGCGATGTGTAACAAATCATATAGTTTAGGGTGAAAAGGGGAGTCTTCAAACAAATCCGTCATTCATTGTGTTTCACATAAATAATTTATATAAGCCACTTCCCAAACCCTAGTACTTACAACAGAAAGATTTAAAACACATGCATTTTTAAACCAAAGGCAGTGCAGGAAGCCCAGTCGCATACTGCAGGGCTGCCTCTCGTACCCTGTTATCAAAGGGAATACATTTTAATGTAATAATGCACTTCTGGAATACCAGCACTTCACAAAATTGTGCTATTCTTTCAGGGTAGGTATTCTTTGGAATATTTTCATTGGGACTCCAAATTCGTAACATTACTCAAGAAAAGAGCAAATATCTGGTTTAAACAATGAAGTCTGCTAAAGAGTTAAAAATAATGGCTAAACAGCACTTGAAAATGCATGAAATAGCATTGAGCCTTCATCTTTCACTACATGTTTTGCTTCTAACATATAAACTGAGGGAAGGTGATTTTAAAAAAATCTGTTTTATTTTCCTGTTACAGGAAAGGCTGAAGAAAAATTAATTCAATTTTCCCAATGTATATCCTTCAATTCATTACTGGAGATATCTATGAAGGTGACCAGATCTGCGATACAGGTTGGGCACTCAATACTTCTCCATAAAATGGTAGGAGCTTCTGAAACTCAGTTGCCCATACAAAAAGCTATTTGCACGATAAAGAACTAAAACAATGAATTTACTTTTTCCCCCCCTCCAAATCATAACCTAGATTTTGAAAGCATTTTCCCCTAAGTTCCCTCCACTAGAGGGTGAAATAGAACATTACGTACTGTGAATTGTTAACTGTATGTATTTTATCCCACAAAGTCACTGTGGATTACAGTAAGGTTTAAAGAAACAAAAAACATGATGCAGGGATAAAGAAAAAAAGGTTCTGAGAATTTGTCACCATCTATGCAATTACTTATGTGCTACATACCTACACAGCACCTAGGGTATTGGCTAGTTGTTTAACCACACTGAGTAGGATTAGTGCTAATAAATAAAAAATAAACTCAAAAAACCCAATACCACCAACTTTTGAAAACATTATTTGCCAGTCTAAGATGGCTACCACCATCTCAGCAAAAGTAAAGTTCCCAATCAGCCAAGCAACTAACCCCACGGGAGAAGCTCTCTCATCAGAGCCAGAAGCAGCCAAATGAACTTTTCAAAGCCAAACTGGTGACGTGTCAACTCGCACGCAGCCAGGCAGGTGGGCTTCAGCATCCGAGGTTTCTCATACACTGGGCCCCACGCACTGCAGGGTGAGCCATTCCCAGGCACAGAGCTGTTCCGTAGCAACTGGCAAAGGAGACACGCTGCGAGAAGCACTTGTCAAATAATGCTTTGTTTACAAATAAATCTCCTCGCCGCGAAGGACAGCACTTACTGAATAAAGTTCAGGTCCACAGTCAGACCCCTCCTAGCAGCAGCCTTTTAGCTTTGCATTTACTGAAGAGATGGAAATTAGAGAGCAGCAGTCAGAAAAGTAGCAGCAGAGACACCGTAAAGCAAGCGCTCACGCTGCTCATCATTACTGTAATATTCCCCTGCAACCTCCCTGTAAAGATGCCACTAAACCCATTTGCTAGTCAGCTTCATTAATCCTTCCCAGTAGTTTCCTATCGTGTAAAAGTCCTATTCTGCAGCTGCCTGTTCACGCAGAGACACCTCTGTGCTCGGCAAATGGTCCCGTTGACTCAGTCAGTAATATCCAGATTTTCCGAGAACTGGCAAGGATGACTGAGACGGGGCTCGGAGCATCTGTTGGTCTCTCAGCACGGTGTCGTGGCAGACTGGCTCACACAGGACAGCATGCTTCCGAAAAGGAAGGTGAGTAACAGGGAAAGCCCTTCTAAATCAGCCACACTATCTCAGCAGCATTGCTCCCATGGGTGAAATCATCTGAAATTGCACGGGGGCAGAAGGATTGGGCCCACTGTTATCTAACCAAGGCAAAGCCAAACCATTTCAATCATCTCCCAAACCAATGCAATTCCTGAACATTTGATATCTTTGTACACAGAGGAATAGTATTTCCCCCTTCCTTTGCACTTTTTTTTTTTAAAGAAAACTGCGATTCACATTATTTTCGCTCTCGAAAATAAATTACAGCTAGCTGGTTACCTCAGGCCACATCTTTGAAATTCTGGTACGGTTTTCCTTTACCAATCCCTGCATACCTCCTCCTCCTCCTTCTAAAGGAGTTTCACAAATAATTACGGTGCATCACTACGCCAGCCTGCTTCGAGCCGCTGGCATCCCCTGCAGATGCTGAACTTCTCCACCCATTGCTTTCGCATTATAGCCTGCCCGCGGATCCAAAAACATTAGAAAGCCCCAAGCAGTGCCCACACCACGCACAGAGAAAAAAACCCAGCCCAATTTCAAAGACTGGAAGCACCTTTGCAAGACAAGAAGCCTGGACGCGTTTATGGCCATTGGACTCACAGAGATCAAAGGTACTAAAAAAATCCGTTCCCAGCGGCCGCGCTCCGCTGCGGGTTTCACACCGCCACCGCCGCGGCTTCCTCTCCTTTTTATACGTGTATTTCAAGCCACGAAGTAAGCGCACTGCGGCCAGCGCTTGCACGGCTCCCCCCCGGGAGCCTCCCCTGCCCCGCCGAGTCCCGGCCGGCCCCGCCAGACCCCTGCCCCGTGCGAACTCCCCCGTTCCAGCCCCGCAAGCCCCGGGCCAATGCACCGTGCGACTCCCGGGGCACACCGCGAGCAGGCAGCGCCGCGCACACCCACCCGCGCAGAGGCACCCACACCGCACACACATCCATCCCCCCGCAAGAAGGGAACACCCGCTGCCAAGCCAAACGCGCCCGTGCCAAGGCATCTGTGCACACCCACCCGTGCCAGCCTGCCCGTGCCCCGCTGCCGCCCGCGGCCACCTCCGCCTCCCTTCGCCGGGAGCCCCTTGCCCCACCGCCAGTGCCACCGGCATCCCCGGCGCGGGATCCGCCTGCCCGCGGGCAGAGCCCGTCTCCTCCTCCCCCAGAACGTCCCAGAATTGAATCAGCCGAATCTGAAGTCCCGCACCGCCGGGCAGCCACCCTCCCGGGTGGGCGCTGCCCCGACGGCCCGGCCGCCCCGTCCCCGCTCACCCTCGCTGCCGGGGCTGGCCCGCAGGCTCCGGAGCGCGGCGCACAGCAGCAGCGGCAGGAGGCACGTCCGACCGGGAGCCGGCGCCCTGGCACGGCCGGCCCAGCCG
>VZRF01001509.1:134882-190091 GCA_013396875.1 Vireo altiloquus
TGGCCCCGCGCCGCCGCGGAGACGCCCCCGACGGGGCGGGCCCGCTGCCACCGTGTGTGGGGGACGGCGCCTCACGGGGCCCGGGGAGCAGCGGGCAGCGCACCTCCCGTGTCCGCCCTGAGGGAAGCCCGTGGCAGCCCCGCGATGCCCGTGGGAGGCAGCGGGCGGCAGCGCTGTCCCTGCTCAGGGGGAACGGGGAGCACCGGATCTCCCCGCAGCAGCCGCGGGTCGCGGTGCCGAAACCTCCACACGCAGATCCCAGCCCAGAGCCGGGGAAGCCGCGGTCTCACACGGCTGGCAAGCCTGAGAGGAAGGCTCATCCCTGGCCAGGTAAGCACAGATGCCACAAACTCCTAATGGAGCCGATAGAAAGATGAGTTTCAGTTGTATTTTACCCCAAGTCACCACCAGAGCACAGCTTCGAATCCAGCACAGCTAGTCTTAGAGAATCATAGAATATGCTGAGTTGGAAAAGACCCACGAGGATCATCACGTCCAACTCCTGGCCCTGCACAGCACCATTCCCAAGAATCACATCATGTGCCCTAGAGTATTGTCCAAACACTTCCTCACTGAGGTGTTTTTACCTCTCAGAACCCTAGTTATCACCCAGGTCATCTCCCTAAGGAAAAAATAATCCCCAAAAGAAAATAATTCCTGGAGGTTTATTCACTCACATCAGTTCCTCTCTTGAGGAAACTTCTAGATAAGCCAATAAAGACAAAACCCAGCCTTGCAGGTGCATAAGCAGCAAGTTAAGATTAACCAGAGCCTCCTGCTGCTTTCACCATTTTACCCCTGTTGTTTTATATGATAAAAAGATTAACCAAAGGTTGACTGCCTGCAAAAGGCTCTCTGTCTCTCTCTCTCCAAGGTGCAATGTTCAGGACTAGGGTTCCAAGCAAGTTGCAATTAAAAATACACGATCCCCAAAGCCAGTTTGAAGAGGACAAGTAGTTTTCAACCAGGGAACTTCAGATGGCATAGCTCTCTACACTGCTCATCTTTTATTCCTTATTAGCTGGATGGTGTGTTTCTGTGTCTTTGCACCATATTCGAACCTCTGCTACTTCCATAAACATTGTCTTAAGCTGTTCATTAATATAATTTTCAGAAGTGTTTTCTCCTGTTGCAAGATTTTTCTACCTCAAGCTATTCAACATTTTTACTGCCACCAGGAGGACAAGGCAAGGACTGTTATTTTACATGAGGTACAACAGTAGAGTTGCAGCCAGATGTAAAGTGTGGCATGCATCTCTTCACAGCACTGCCTCAGATCTTCAGTATTTGAATATCCTCCTTGTCTGAAGTTCAAAAGGCACTGAGGTTGGCTATCACACCACCCCTCTAAAAAAGCACTTGACTGGAGCTTGAATAAATCACAGGTGAGAATGTCTGACCCCAGCCCTGCAGCAGATTAAGGAGAGGAATAGCTCAATGTGGTATAGTAATTTCTAGGGAATTGCCATCTGTAAGCAATGATAAGTTTTGCCATCCAGAAATCCGGGCAATGCAGGGAAAAAAAAAAAAGACATCAGAAACAGCACGTTGCCAGCGTAGTAAAAAGGATCAGATGGCAAAGAACAAGTAAAATTCCAAGTTGGATGGGCACCTCTGGTAGCCAAGGGGCAAGGCTGCTGTAGCTAGACAAGTCTCTTAACAGAATCTCATGTCAAATTGATGTGTGCTCCCGATTTTCAATGCTGTTTGACAGTCAGTAACTGCTGTTTGGACTGCCAGACTTATAATTTAGAGGCATTTCAGATGATATGTTAGTGACATCTTAATTTTCTAGGAAACACTGAGATGAGCTTCATATGATTCATAAGCTATTTAAGAATAGCCACCATGCTCTAGGTTCCATCCTAGCTGCCTCTTTTTTTCCCTTACAGGAAACAAGCTCCCAGTCCACATTTGTTTTGTTCCCCACCCTGGCTGTGGCACAGGAAGAGTATTCCACCTCACCTCACTGGACATCGAGTACTGATAAAAAAGTAAATACTGCCTTTTGAAGTGTCTACTGCCTTGTTCCCAAATGCAGGGTATTGTAATTTTATGCACCTTCTGGTGAATCCTATCTGGTGTGGGCTCAGTCTTCTAAAACTCTCCTCCTGGTTTTGTCACCAATCTTATTAGCAATCTGCAGCAGCCAATTCCCCCCCGGCTTTTGCCTCATCAGTGCATCCAGCAGGCTCTTAGGAGAGGACAGAAATGCTAGCAAAGTGCTGCAGCATCCCAGGTAGCCTTGATGGGTAATCAGACAGAAGCTGGACAATCTGATGGGGTCCCTCCCTATCTCCCATCTAAGAGTGTATCTTCTATTGCTTTGAGCAAATTCACTGTAGAAATCACAAGGGGTTAGTCACCTGGCGAACTATTCGGGAACCTAAGCCACCTGAGAATCGTGCCATTTCTCCCCTTATCCAGCCTGTATTTTGTCTTAGTTTCAAATTTTTCTTCCTACATCTCATTAACTTTTTCCTGCCCCTTACATTTGTGCCTTTTCACCTATGCAAATAGCATTTCCTCTTAATCATCCTTCAGTTAAGATCTATATTTTGTCCTTTATATCTTTTTCTCATGAGTCATTCCTATAGAATGATGGTAATGCTGTTATACTACAAAGTCTCTCCAGTTTTCCCAACATCTCCATCATAACATTTTGCTCAGAAGTGTAATCATACGAGTGCCATAATAAACAACTGTCTCTAAAATGCTTTTGAATATAGCATCTGAAACTGAAATGACAGCTTTGCCCTGTGTAACTTGCCACTTCATATCTAATTTGCTGTCAGCTATTACATGTATTTTAAACTATTTATTAAACCAGACATCTTTGGAGTTGGTGCATTTCAGATTATTTCATTTAGATATGCAAAAGCTCATTTTTCCAAGTTTAATTTCTCTCCTGTGTAGGTAGTTCCCTTCATATAATTTCTGTGTTCTGACTGGCTTTTAATTCTGCATTGCCAATTCATTTCATCAGCATGCTGTTTATCCTATCATCAACAGGATACACTTGAAAAATAAATTAGTCTATCCTTCAGATTATTTCAGCAACCAAAAACTGCCAGCTGAATCTATTCCCTATATTATTATCCTTTACTGAAGTGTAAGGGCAAAATACTTATTGCATCTCCATATTCAACAGGGCCTTCATCTGAGAAAAGATTCAATTTCATGCTTTAAATTTAAGTGTAAACAGTCCCACTAAAGCCATGTCTTCATTGCAATAATGGAATAGAAGACCCACTGTAATGCAGCAAACTCTTTAATTAGTTAGGTGTATAAGCATTTCCATTTTCCATTGGAAAGTCCCTTTCTTTCAAGAGTCAGGGAAGATGACACCTTTAAGGAATACCCAAGTGAAATTTAGTAATTTGGTTTTTTGTTTTTCCCCACAAGCCCTTTGAAACACAAGAATTACCTTCTGTTCAAAAACTAGATGCATATTAAAGGGAAAAGCAATCGAGGAGCAGCTAAGCAGCTTTGCATAGCAGATATATTTGGATTAGTACCATGACTGGAACTACAATTTGAACACAAAATGGCTGTTGTTCAACACACACCACTGCAGCCTGTGTCGGGCTGCAGAAAGCAATAGTCAGAGCCCCAGTGGACAACAGACAAATCAGTGCCAGGAGCCAGCGGGGACAGGAATGTTACAGAGCCAGCGCAGGTGGGCCACCGCTTGGCCAGAGGAGGAATGTCCGTGACTGTGCCCCTCGGGCTGCTGAAATCTTCACCCTGCAGTGCAGAGAAAGATGTTCACCAAAGAACTGGTAATTTGCATGAAGAAAAATGAGCGAGTGGTAAGTAAAGCTTTGCCTGTGCAAGTTCACAACCCAGTCACTTGTATGGTCTCAGCACCAATTTATCTTTTGCCACCCCCACAAGACACAGGAGCTATTGGCAACTGTGTGCTAAGGAAAATCTGCTCACTTCATTTACAGCCTGAAATTAGATCCAAACCCATGAAAATACATGGGAAAAACATGTGAATATTTGTTTCAGTCAGAAAAGGCTTGGAGAAAGCGTGACATTTCAGCCTGGCATTTTCTTCTGGAGTGCTTCATCACCAGCCCTCGGTCCTGATAAGAGTTCTTCCAAAAGCCCGTGACCTGGCAGCACACTCTCCCCTTTGCAAATGCTGTGTCACTGCTTCCCTCTCACTGCCTTACAGTGACCCGCATGGAGCCAGATCCCAGGTGTTAGCAAACCACTGCAGGCAGAGGAATGTTCCCTGTCCCGGAGGGGACAGTGTATATATCACTTCACATGCCAATGTGGATTAGACTGAACAGCAAAATAATCCAGGTCAGATATGGAAGTGTGCACACTTGTGAGCACCAAGAGGAGCAGACACAGCTGGCACTACTTGCAGCCCACCCGCTACTTAGCAAGTACTGAGGTGTTTCTTTGCATCACACCAGAGGAGAGCATTAAAGGGAACAAATAAAATGGCTTTGTAGAGATTTATGGAGATTTTCTAATGCAGAAAGTGGAGCGCAGGAGAAAGTGCAAAGGCTAATTTGATTACACTGTTAGCCCTGTATAAATTTAATAATGGACTTGCTTCCACATTTCTCATCATAACCTATTTACATGCATCCACTAACTGCAGTAGCTCTGCACCTCACACTCTTGAGCCAGTCTTCCCAACCCACTCCTGTGAGGAAGAGGAGCATTACTACGCCTGCACAGATAGACGGAAACAAAGGAGATGTTAAAGATTCAGATAAACATTACTGAATTGATTAAGGCTTCTCTAGATCAGGTACAATGTTCTCTAAATACTAATGAAATCATCATATTCTTCTATCAGAATAAGAATCAGCAGATATTAAAAGGAACCAGCTTATCTCCTCAAGACACTCAGTCATGAGCTACAGCAGATACTGCACAAGCTTGTGCCAGTGACTAAGTACCAAAGTGCTCTGTGAAAGTCTAGCCCTTGAGTAACTTGTTCAAGGTCACACAGAAGGTGTGTGACAGACCTGAATCAAGTTGAAAAGCTATTAGAGCATCCTTTTGCTTTTCATTTTCACTTTTCCTTTTCCAGCATGTCATTTTTGATCAGGATCTATGCTATCCAATGTAGACATTACTGTAGAGTTCACATTCAGCACTTCACTCATTAAATGCACATTCTTTCAAGGTACAAATACAATAATGGATATAATGATGAAAATCATTATATCATTTAATAGTCAACTACATTAATCTCCTGCATGCAGTACTGTCCGGAACTCAGTTCCTTTCTGAACTATGTTTCATAAGGTCAATAATGCCTTCTTTAATTTCTAAGAGCAGGCTGGATGGCTACCCTGAATTTCTTTGATTATAGACAGACTAGTTGGGTTAGCTTGAGCTACTGCCATGCATTCCACATCAAGGCCAAGTGTGTCTATTTTCCTCCTGTTTGAGGAAAGCAAATCCTTTCCATCTCATCTCACACCTCCAAGCAGAGCTGTTTGATACTGACTTCTCTATTTCAATCTAACTCTAATGATTTCCTAAATAAATCACATCATTGTCAATCACATCATATCTCAAATACTTGCAAATGCTTAGCAATTTCAGCTGCCAACACACTCATTTATGTTCTTCAGAGATGCCATCTGAATCACAGCTATAGTCTTTGAGTCCTTTCCATCAGTTAATTGCAACTGTTTTTGAAATGCAGGAGCATATTTATTTCTCTCCTTCCCTTGCAGTATTCAGGTTGTGCCTTTAGGTAAGTCTTCCATTTCAATCTCAGAAATACTTCACTTGCAAAACTCCAGTGTTCACTCAGAGAAGTACTTCAGTAAGCATAAATAATTTCTTGGCACGTGCTTTATTGAGTAATTTTTAAACAACAGAATGATAAAGTGGATCAATGGCACCTTCTGGGGCAGACTGCTTCACATGACAAATTCTGACACAAATATTGCACAATGACATGCCATGTGTTTCCTGCCTTCACTCAGCTTTCAGTGTTTCTTTCCTTATCCCACCCAAGAATTACAAATAAAACACTATGCAAAATAGCTTACCTGTGCTAGATTTTTAAAAATGGGAAGAAAAGGAAAGAAATCCAGCAGTCAACTTTCATACGTGAACTTCCCAAATTGATCATTTACCTACCCTAAAGGACCAAGTCTTCCAGACACACTTCTGCTCATTAGGAGATAAAGTGTCCACACCAGAAGAGCTGGAGCAATTAGGTGGTATCACAATCAAGCTATAAGACTCAGGTGCACTGATACAAGTTTTGCTTCGAACACAGACACCCTGAGTGATCCCAGGGAAGCTATTTCTTGGCTGAGAATAACCCTTTTCTGAATGCTCAATGACATGGTCTCAAGATGAGATGCAAATAATATCTTGTTGAAAGGCATGTTCTTTAAAGGGTCAGCATTAGACCCAAGGTGAGGCTGAAAGGGATCATCACTGGCCTGGCTCTTGCACCATGACTATTCCAGTAGCATTTTCATTACTGTTTGTTGTCAATGTGGTTTAACAAGCCAGACACTGATCTTTTCTCTCTAATGATCAGTGACAGGACACGAGGGAGGGCATGAAGTTGTTTCAGGGGAGGTTTATGTTAGATGTTAGGCAAAGGTTCCTCACCCAGAGGGTGGTTGGGCACTGGAACATCTCCCCAGAGATGTGGCCACAGCACCAAGCCTGGAAAACTCTGTCAGGCACATGGTGTGATTCTTGGGATTGTCCTGTGCAGAGTGTTAAGGAAACTTTCCTGTCTGACTATCCATGGGGCTCTGCAGTCCCATTCCCACTACCAGAGATTTTAAGTACTGGGACCGAAGCCCCTTCACGGCGTGTGGCTGCAGTGACCCGACAGGTGCCCCACTTGGCTCCCTGCACACCTCACTCACACAGTGTCAGACCAAGTTTCTGTACTAGTTTGGCCCCAGGTTTCCCATAGCAGAGTCTCAGGTGTCTCGTTCCATAAAGCCATTTACTCACGGCACAGTAACACAGAAACACCTGGAGCTGGTGCCTCCAAAGAGGATCCCCAACGATGGAACCTCTGGGCTGTTGTACCCTCACAGTCTCTGCTCTTCCTCCTCAGACACCAGCTTCTGCTGTGTCTCAGTGTCTGGCCACCTGGCTGTGCCACAGGTCCCCGGGCCCTTTGTTATGTAGAGGGTCAGCACCAGCTCAGGACTTCTTGCCTGGGGCTCCTGCCACCCTGAGCTCAACCTGCAGCTGGCACTGCAGCTTGCAAACCAAACTTCCTGCACCCAAAGTATTCTTCAATAAGGGCCAGGAGTTGGACTTGAATGATCCTTGTGGGTCCCTTCCAGCTCAGGATATTCTATGATTCTAAGCAGTACCCTGGAGACCAGACAAGCCAAATACAATGCTTACAATCACTGGTGTGCCTCAATTCACCTCTCTGTTCTTCTGATTCCATCTTGCCACACACCCTTTGCTTTCTCTTTCAAGCATGCCTTTCAAGATAACCATCCCTACTTGTCACCCAGCTCCTCATAGATGCCAGTCCTTCTTATAACCTCTGATATTCCTTGCTAGATCCAATTCCAGTAGGACATTGGCTTTTCTCACATCATCTTTGCGTGCTCAGACAATATTAGTATTCCTCACAGATTTCACTGAGGTATTACCAGTGTACTGGACAGTACTGAGGTGTAAATACACCATACATCATGACATGCCTATAAATGAGAACTGGCAGCTTATTTCCTGTTATTTCTCTTTTGTAGCTGCTTTTTCTCCTTGCTCTCTAAACATTACTCCCCTTTCTGTCTCTTGTGAGATCTGGGCTGTGGCACCTTTGCTCAATCTCCACTCAGTTCACCCTACATGTGCTGTCCCAGACACTTCTGGCTGCCTCCATTTTCTGCCTTTAATTCTGCCCGCAGCTAAACAGAAGAGTAGGTGATTACAATTTCATTCAATCAGGAGGTGAAGGAGATGGGACACATGCACAGCAAGCTGAGAAAGGAGTGGCAATCAGATTACAGCTATAGCCTAGAGCACAATACTTCATAATGTGAATTTATAATGGGTCTCTGGTCTAGGGCATAAAACAGACATTTTACCCAGAGTGCCATAGTCACTCGAAGACATTTACTTCAGGATCTACTGAGCCTGGTATAAACATTTAAACTTTAATAAAACAATTACGGATGCACTGATTGCATAGCTTCCTTAGACAGTGAAGTCTTTAGACATAGGGAAGTGAGCAGAAGTCAGTATCAGGCCATTTACATAAAGATTTACTGAGAACTCACCCTTAGTGAGGTCAGTGCTTTATCCATACCCAAGAATTATTCACGGAACAAAAGCCGTCTCAAAACATATCCCATCTCAGACACACATTTTCCTTTGCAGGATCAGTGTATTTAAAGAAGTTAAATCAAGAACCAGTAGATTCACTTCCATTTTGTATTCACGGTATCCAGACACCTTACACATCTCAATATAACATGAAATCAAAAAATGACGTCATATCTTTGGGGGCTTCTTGCTGTTTCTGCTCAAAAACACTTTGACACTAACAAGCAAGTTGTGTTTAAGTATGACAAGTTAGCTTGTCATATTTCAAGTGACAAACATGACTCTGTCCACAGAACAGAAATATAAATAAGCATTTACAGGAAAGGGAGGAGTCCAGTCAGGAGGAAATGCAAATCTACCTCTCTGTCTTGCTGACTTAACTAGTTGACCATTTACATTTTATATTTCGGAACCAATTCAAATACAATTATTCCAAACACACATTTCAGTACTAAAATTTTTTTCTGTGTTTTGAGGGAAGCATCAAATCTACAGCCCCTCCTTTCTGGTCAAGTCCCCCTAACCAAACAACAATTATACGGAAAATATGAGCGTTCAGAGCTGCAGGGATTTGCACCCATCATTATCCCCTGGCCAGCACAAGCATCTGCACAAAGGATGAGTATATACTAAAATTCTGTGCACAGTGTAGCAGCTAAATCTCTGTTCTCTTCTGCTTTGTTGCTGGTGGGTTTGCATATTAATTTCCTCCATAGCAAGCTCTCCCCAGTTTGTTTACAGCAAACTCCATCCCATTAACTCTTTTCACAACCACCACCCCAGGAACTGGGCACCTCTGCATTAGGTGCCTGCTCTGGGTCTGAGCTAGCCCCAAATCCAGAAGGTGGGAGCTCATTCACATCGTGTCACATAAATGGAGAAGAGGCTGCTGCAGGTGTGCCCACATCTCCAGGAGAATGGGACAGGTTAGGTTTATTTTTAGATTAGTAGCTTCTTTTTCAGTATTTGGGTTTTACCACTCCACAAACCCAGGAGGCAGAAAAACACACTGAGTGGAAAAAAATGACAGGAGAGCTATACCAGCCATAAGATCTCACTTAGGCACTGTTGAACATGGGACAAAAGACCCCTACTTCCTAGGCTGTATTTATACATCAATACAGGTCTCTCCACTCTGCAACTCACCTTATTCCTAGGACTGATTCAACACCTTACATGGACTTCTAAACCCCAAATCCCTCAGCACCTCCAAATAAATATACAATGCTGATTTCCTTAATTTCTTTCTTTCCCTAGCATCTCTATCTGATCCAGCCCTTAGTGCTCTGCTGGAAAAAAAGCTAATGGTGACAAGCACAAAAAATTCCAAGACACTCAAAGGAACTGTGTTTACACCAGAAAAACAGTAAAAGATGCATAAGGTCACTTAACATGGTACTACATCATAACATACTGTGTTACATACAACTATTCAGCTTTTACTTAGGTCTGTTCTTTGTGCTGAGGCCAAAGCAAGCTGGACTTTCTGTGGCATTGCTACTGATTTGTTTTTGTCCTGGAATATATATTGCTATAAGTAGATAGCTTGAGAATCTACTGGCAAACTGCAGGTCATGGTTACCTTTTATTGTCTCCATTGAGAACGAAGATTTGTCTCTGCGTATATACCCAGCTCCTTGCACAACAGTCCCTGCTTTCACTGGGATCTGTTCTCTCCTGATACCCATACCCGACTAGGTTATAGCTGGGTTCCACAAGATCAATCTTAGTTTAATTGCATTCAGCTAGCAATTCAGTCATGTCATCTCAGTCAAGTTTTTTTCTCAAAAAACTTCATCTTCCATTCGGTAGAGAAATCCACTGTTCTGATAGCTGTTCTATTTCCTGGCCTCACATTAGGAAAGCGTGTGCTTGCTCACATACCGAGAAGGGCTGGACTCTAAGCAGAGGTTTCAAAGCCATTTGGAAAACCGTGTCCTTGAATTGACTCAAGTAGTCCGTTTCTAGAAGCTCTGTCCCAGGAGAAAGTCTTATTCGGCTCCTATTTCTCAACACACACCTCCTTTCAGAAGAGAGCTTTATCACTCCCTCCCCAGCTCCATGCAAGCGCTAAGGTAAGGGCAATATGCAGCAGAACAGATGCTGTGGCAGGAGTGTGTTTACACGAAGCTGCTGACAGCAGATGCCAGCTTGTAAAATTAGCCAATAAAAATACCAGCATCACTGTTTACAACTACTCTGAGCAAGACGGGCTGCCAGCAGACTGGAAAGCACATTGCACCAGCACACCAGGTTAAAGTTACAGAATTTGGAAAAGCACCATAATTTTTAGGCTACCAGAAGTGTGATTCTCATTCAAGTACAAGGGAGTCAACCAAGAGCTGCTGAACAGTTTCAGTCCTTCTCCCTTTTGCATTCCAAAAAAAGTCCTATTTGATGTTAAAGTGTCAAAGAATCAGAAATATTGTAAATACAAGTACACATGTATTGCTACCTATTGAAAGCTTTTTATGTTCTCTTACTCTGGTCAAACTAGAAACTGAGTGACGTGCACTGCAAATGTGTTATAGACCAGGAAGCAGTCACTTGAACTTAAACCTCCTCTAGCACTCTCTGCAATCACAAATGTAATAAAAAATAGTCCTGATTTTTGTACAAAATTGTTGTCTGCATCTTACTTATGTAGATCTGACTGATCTTTTCAGAATGTTAAAATAGTACTAAAATTTTTCACCAGTTAATTATCATTAATTCTTCTGAGTAATTTAAGATACCATTAAGACTAAAGTCTAGACTAAAACAAAATGAAGACCCTCAAGAAAATTACTAAAATTATGTTTTTAAAAATAACAGTCTGGCAGATAAAGCCGGGTTTTAGAATTTTTTTTTCCTTTTCATTGATTTCCCTACATTGGAAAATATCAACCTTCATTAAAATTTCAATTAATACATTCTGTAATACTCTTAATTAGAAAACTAAAATTATAAAAGGAAATGTTAAAGTAACTGAGATATTTCAGAGATTAAGTTTGAGGACAAGTTTTGACAGCTTTTACTTTTATTTTAGGCAAACAGTCCTCTAAAAAAAAAACTTTATGAATATTTAATAAGCTACTAATGACTTCTGTAAGCCTGTTGAAGGTATAAGAAAGAAGTTTAAAAAAAAAAAGGTAAGTAAAACAGCTGGAAGAATTAAACATATTATATTTAACCCATAATTAAAAATAGCTTATTTTCCTCTGTAATCAAAAGCTGATATCAGTTAATAACATAACATACCTTGGGGATGCATCCATGAAACTACAGTACTAGATGAACCACATGCCTACAATGCCTTTTCCACAAGAAAGAGTGAACAGCTTCAGTCTCCTGCTTTATGGACTAATACAAGATAAATGAAACAAAAGGAGTAAAATTGAAGTGCTAAAATCCTGTTATCAACAAAATTCAAGGACTTGAATTTAAACTAGCACCTCCCCTTAACATGCTGAAAAAAATGCAACCTACCCCAACATTAAATTAAAAAATAGCAATAACAAATCATCTTCTACTCTACTGCTCTCTTGCAAGGAATAAGCAAGAGCCTCCATCATGGACCCAAGCAATAAATAGTAGATAGCATCTTATTTATTTTATGGTTTTAGGCAGTAGGGAGACCCTTACAAGAGGTCTGTTGTTGGTGGTAATGGTGTTAATAAGCCCTTTGGTTTCCTTTTTGTCAACAAAATAATTGGGCTTTTTCTATAAGCAGCTGTTGTTCATGAGTAGCTTGGGGCTTCTCATCTGTGTAGGAGAACTCTGATACTAGAAGATGTTTAAAACATAAAGTGGAGAATAAGGATTCTCAGTTTTGGGAGCTGATGAAACCTTTTTTTCATATTCTAGTAAGTAGAAATGTTTTTTCTCTATTCAGTTTGTTCCCGAGAAGTTGCACTGTAGCTTTTTGTTCTTAAACCCCTCTTTATCCTTTATACATGTTTTTCTAATAAGTAAGAGGCTTTTTCCCCCCTCGGGGACACTAGAGGGGGAGTGAGTGGCTGCTGGGACTCCCTGTAACAACTGTTGTTTCAGAAAAATACTTAAAATTAGTTAAAATGTTTTGTCTTCCTTGGGCAATCTGATTGTTATCCTAATTGTTAATTAAGCTTTACCTGCTAGACACAGGTGAAAGCTATATGCCTGCTCAGTGCAGGGCGGTTCTAGCCACAGCTGCTAATATATTGATCAAGGTTTCTTTCTCTGCTTGAGTTTATGCAGAACTTCATGCTGAGGAGAATATTGTAGACTTTTGGTGCTGTTTCAGATGCATAAGACTAAGCATATGCAAGAAACCACAGGAAAGAGAGTTGGTTCTTGGTGAGTATAGAAGAAATGTGGTCTGTTGATAATGCTTGACGTGATTAGCTTGATTGGTGTATATTTTTGCTCCTATAAAGTTCCAGGGATGTGATTCAGGCTGTTCATTGTGTTATGATATGACCTAGGGCCTTCCTTCAAGCTCTGTTTGTGAGCTGGTGTTTTATGGCAGAACTAAGGAGTCTTAAGATGCAAGTGGTCATACTTATAAGCTTGAAAGGACTGTTTAAATCTTTGATGGTCTGTATATCAACTTTAGCTTTCCTGGGGTTTATTATGTGTAAAGCAGGGGCTGCCACCAAGACTTCATATCTGCTCTTTCCTAAAAAATTGTGGAAATGATTTCTCACAAGTACATTTGCACAGAACTGAATGGCTTTCTTTTGCTGCTAGCGTGCTGTGAGGCTGTTTAATAACACCTAACCCTTTCACTTAATTTTATTCTGGTTTTGATCTGTTTGTATCAAGTTCTGCATCTAGATGTGTATAGAGGCATTGGAGAATGTTTCTAGTGACTGATTCCTTAGTCCCTTTATGTGGTGTACCTTATGTGATAAGGTACTTTCTTTCCAGAATCCCTAAAGACTTGTGCTGTACTAACAATAATTGGTAAGCACTTTAAATTGCTCCATGAGTTACATCCTCCTGGATGAGGAGGATGAGTGGTATATATGTGGGAAGCATAGGGCTCATAATTCCCCAACAGGGAAAACTTTTTATCAACCAAATGCAGAGTTTATGAATCTATTTGTTTCATCAATGGTAAATAGGATATGCAGGTTGTAGGAGAGTAAGGATGGACTCTTTCTGCTTAACTATACATATTCATGTTAAATGAGACCAAAGGACACAGAAAGCAACTCTCATCCACCTCTGAAGAGTTATTGTCTCTTTAGATGTTGAGTCTAGAATTGAAATTAGGGCCTCCCAAATAGGAAACTTCTCTCAAGCTTGCAAAAGAGAAGCACGGGTCTACCTGAAGGATTTAAAAAGGTAACATATAGAAGCTACATCAGATATCTCAAAAATTATTTTTAGTGCCTTTACCTGTGTAATGTGCAGCATCTGAGGAAAGTTTCACTTCACTAGAAGTGCTTGTTCATGCTGGAAAACTCGACTCCTTCACAGGTTTAGCTTCAAGAAACTGAACTTGTGGCTGGGTTTTCCTTTGGCTATTTTACTGTCCTTGTTGTTAATGTTTCCATGGTATTTTTTAAATTACTAATTAGTATCTGAAACACTTCTGTTTTGTAACAGCTATTCTAGTGAAAAAAAAATTGACTGATTAATGTTCTTTCAGCATATAGCTGTAATGGCCAGTTGATTTTTACAGTCTCACCATTTTGTACTGGTCCTAGGGATTCAGGTTTTTTTTCTTCCACATACTAATGCTGTATCTGCTAGTATAAATGTGGTCTATAAACAGGCAAATAATTAACATATACGCATTTTATCCCTGTAGTATGCTGCTAAGGTCTACCTCGTATCTTATGAATCAAAGTAAGAAATACTGATTTGGGAGTTAGCTCATCGCATCAGGCATGGCACAGACCATGGAAATGCCTCATAGCCTATGAATGTGAAGTCTGCTGTAAATGACCACCTAAGTCAATATCTTCTGTTTAGACCTGAGCATATAAAAGGGTAAAGGAGTAGGATTTCCATCTCAGATGTCTTGTAAATAAAAAAATTAATCAGGTGATATTTGTCAAACAAACTTAGTCCATCTACTTGGCATATATGGATGGGAAATTGCATCCTACAACTGAAGTCCTGCTTTTCAGTTTAATGTGACTGTTTGGCTCTCCTTTGTCTGCTTTTATGCCCCATTTAACTGTCCTTCGAGGGACCAAAGTGGCATGACTGCAGCTAGGGAGGGAGCAGGTTGTTGAGCAGTAGTGTGATTGAGGTTGGTGCATATGTCTAGGTATGGTAGGTGTTTTCAACTGCTTTGTTGAAGTGGGATGAGTATTTAGGTAGTATTGGCTTCCCTCTTTTATGACTAAGAAGAACAGAAGTTGCTATCATGGTATCTGTGATGTACAGGGCTCTTTTTAAAAGAACTAGCTGCAAGTATTTTCTCCCGTCAAGTTTCTGATTTTTCTCTTGCTTCTATAGCACTTTGCAGTCTGGCTTCAGGGCAAAATATTCAGCAACTTTCATCTCAGATGGTGAGAATGCTCATGGGTTTTCCCCAAACGATATACTCCAACTGGAGGGAAATTGCAGTGCTAGTCGTTAACTGTACAATATATTTCTCAGTGAAGTGGAGAGGTTGGCCTTGGCTTAGGAGGTTTGCCTGAGGTAAACATTAGTTTGGAAAGTCTTTGGACTGATGCTTTAATTGGTCAGTGGTTGACCCAAACACCCATGGGGTTTTCCAAAATGGAGACTGACTGAAACTGCTTGCAGTGAAATATGTGACTTAAACCAAAGTCAGAATATCTTCTTCCTGGTATAATTAAAAGGACTTTTTTTTTTTTGTCTTTTTTGAATTCTAGATACGGTGAGCTAAAAGTTATTTTGGGCTTTACTCACAACAGGAGACCCAAATCATGTCTGCTGTGGTAGGCAGTTCAGGGACATCCAGAGTGTAGGAACTGGGTTTATAATTAGAGCAAGTGACTGGCCTTTGGTTTAGCCAGCAGGCTGTTTCAGAGGTGGGAGGTGTCTTGAGTTGTGCAGTAGAGGGGGCTACAGGGACAGCTTCTGTGATAAGGGGGTATCAGCTTCCCCCATGATTGATAGAGCCAATGCCAGCCAGCTCCAAGATGGACCCACCACTGGCCAAGGCTGAGCCCATCAGTGCCAGCAATAGCACCTCTGGGATAACAGAGTTAAGAATGGGGGGAAATAGCTGTGCAACAGCAAATGCAGCCAGAGGGAGCAGTGAGAACATGTGAGACAAACAGCCCTGCAGACACACAGGTCAATGAAGGAGGGGCAGGAGATGCTCCATGCACTGGAGCTGATATTCCCCTGCAGCCCACAGTGAAGAGCATGATGAGACAACTGTGCTGCTGTCCACAGTGGCACAGGTGGATGCCCAAAGGGGGGTTGTTACCCCATGGAAGCCCATGCTGGAGCAGGACCTGTGGCCCTAGGGAGAGAGGACCCCATGCTGGAGCAGGTTTGCTGGCAGGACTGTTGACCCTTCAGGGGAGCAATGCCAGAGCAGCCTGTTCTTGAGGAATTGCATCCCGTGGAAGGGACCCATGCTGGAGTAATGGCCTTCTTTGAATGTCATTGTATGAATGAAGGGCCAGAGATGGAGTGCTCTTCTACAGTAGCTTCCCTGGTAGTTTGCAAGCAGGTATTCTATGAAAGGAGGAGTACCCAGAAACTTTAAAATAAAAGTTCTTAAATGTAATTCTGGCTTGCTGCGCAGTTCATTCAGACCTTGGTCAGCTGCAAGGGTCTAGCACTTAGCTGGGAACTGCAGAAGGCATTCAAATCTTGTATGCAAAAAACTACTTTGCAGGAGGACAAGATGGATGTGGTTAGAGTGCAGGCAAGCTGCCAGCAGCCTGCCACAGGCTGGTGTGTAACTGCACAGTTATAAATAAAATCAAATCAAATCCTTTGTATGCATTTTCTCATTCAAGGTAGATGTTAATCCCTTAATATCTTAAGGCAATGACTCATCAGGTGTTAGGTGCTGTATGTGGGTTAACAAAAAGCAACTTTGTTGTTAGCTATTCTCACCAAACCACCAATGTTGCTAGACTTTGATTTCACTCCAAGATAATCCAGCTTCTGAAGCTCATGAAAAACTTGTGTTGAATTAGTAGCGATCTTGTTCCTCATCTTAAACATATTGGAAGCATCTATAACATATGATATAGTCAGAACAGATTGTGACCCTCATACCCCCTGATTTGAATTGGATTCTTGCAAAGTCCGGTCCTATCCAGGGGACTTATAATTGCGTTCTTAGCAATCATGTATGCTAATTATCTATAATCATGCTGTGTAGAAAAAAATTGTGTGTAATATGTAACTTGCCTCAAATGTATGGCTCTCCTAGCCACTTGGTAATGTTTCTTTTTGATGGTGGGTGGAGAGAAATCTTGCTGACTTTTCTCCTACTAGTTTGTTTCTCTTCTGAAAAAGAATTGTAAGATATCTGTGTTTCATTGGAAAGCTACTGAGCTGACAGCTGAAGAAATACAGGAGGATGATGAGAAAGTTATGTGCCTTGGGCATTTGATAGCTTAATCTGTTTGTCCATGAGTGAATAGGTCTGTCTTGCAGGAATTTATCTGTGGAGGCCTGTGTCTTTGGTAGTATATGCAGACAAGATAATTCACCTTTGTTCATTAAATAAGTGTGAGAATGTATTCAAAATAGGTTGGCATGGCATATACAGTGGTCTGGGTGGTTTGATTCAGTAGTGGAATAATCACGGAATTGTTAAGGTTGGAAATGACCTCTAAGATAGAGTTCAATCACTAACCCAGCACTGCTGAGTCCACCACTAAAACTTGTCCCTAAGTACCACATCCACGCATTCCTGACTACTCCAAAGATCACGATTTCACTGCTTCCCATGGCAGCCTGTTGCAATACCTGACCACTCTTGAAGAGATTTTCCCTAATATCCAGTCAAAACCTTCACTGCTGCAACTTGAGACCATTTCTTCTTGTCCTACCATTTCTTACTTGGGAGAAGAGGCTGACCACACCTTACTACAAGATGCTTTCAGATGGTTGTAGAGAGTGAGAAAGTCCTTCCTGAGCCTTCTTTTCTCCAGGCTGAACCACCCCAGGTCTCTCAGCTGCTCCTCATCAGGCTTATGATCCAGACCCTCCCCCAGCTCTGTTGCCCTTCTCTGGATAAGTTCTGGCACCTCAGTGTCCTTCTTGTTGTGAGAGGCTCAGACCTGAACACAGGATTTGAGGTGTGGCCTCACCAGTGCTGAAGAAGAGAGGGACAGTCACTGCCCTGGTCCTGCTGGCCACACTATTCCTGATACAGGCCAGGATGCCATTGGCCTTCTTGGCCACCTGCTGGATCATGTTTAGCTGCCTGTTGACCAGCAACCCCAGGTCCTTTTCTGCTGGACAGCCTTCCAGCCACTCTGCCCGAGCCTGCAACAATGCCTGGGGTAGTTGTGGCTAAAGGGCAGGACCCAGCACTTGGCCTTGTTGAAACTGCCTGCAACTGCAGGACCAAGTTCAAATGTTGTGTCTGGTCCTGAGTTTTGCTGGGAATGCTATGTGAGCTCATTGGCATTAAAAATCACATGGAAGTCATTGTGGGACAGTTTGAGATTGATCAGGGCTTGATGTTTTTTCTACAGAATATTTGGGACCTACCATAATTCCTTCTCTGACAACACTTTTATTATAGACCTTTGTCCCCATGAATAAATGTAACTTATCAGTCTCTCATAATGACTTATTCTGTATTTCATCTGGTTGGCAACATTAGAAACGGAAAGTAAACTGTGGTAGCTTTCTTGCTCATTCTTTTCAGCTATTCAAGAAAATCTAAACACTTCAACAAAACTCCGTAAAAATCCTTTTTTAATTAAAAATTTGAGACTTGAAAAAAGAAACAAGCCAAATAACTGGGAAAGTGTGCTCTGCTTTTTCAAGGAGATAGTTGTTAAGCTTGCCCAGCTGCTTTCCTTTTGCTTATTTTTTCAAGTGAAATTTGACTTCAAATTTTCTAAATACAGGCTGGTTTTTACTGTGAAGTCCAAAGTGTACCAAGATACAAAGTGGACTCTCGCTGGGGCTTGATCAAGGGAAGGCAGCTGGAAGTACTTTTACTTTACTGGCCTGGATACAGGTTCCTTTTTTTCTGTATTCCTACTGGAGGTCTGTGCATCTGACTCTCTTAAGTGCTGAGGCTGAAGTCAATGGGATTTATCTTAATTAGTCTGTATCATAATATATGCACAGACAAAGTGCTCACTTTTGAGACTTTGGTCAATCTAGTCTTTTGAAAGCAAACCAGATTGAGTCAATGGCATTTGGATATGTGGCTTTTGATCAGCCTGGAATTTGACTGCACCAGTTCATCATCCAGTTCATGGCAGTAGTGTTATTGCCTGTGGTAGGTCTTGGCCCTGAAGAGGGATGGGCCTTTGGCATGGCTGAAGGTTTCATGGAAGCTTACTGAGGGCAGGGTGAAGGGTGACCTGATCTTTTCTTTCCATTCCAGGCCCAGGAACAAAATGTTTCTCCCATGGTCAGCCATTTGACTGTAAACTTGGTCACACTTGTTTGTGTGGTCAAGCTCTACTGTGTCCTGGCCAACCCCTTTTCAGGATGATCAGTTCTGTTCTTGCTGGCAGGCAACTATTTTAACATCACTTGCTTCTACAGAGAGACTTCTTATGTCAGGTCCAGCCTATTTGACAATTTTGAACTAATGTCTGATTTAAAACTATTTTCAGCCTGTAATTACTACAATGAAAATACCAAAGAAATTGATTTCTTATATTCTTCACATTATATTACTCTGGATTCCTGTCTAAGTGCCGAGGGGTTAAATATGATTCATGTAATCTACTTTCCCACTAATCATTTATTCAATTACCTATTAGAACTCAGGCAAGAAAGACCAAAAAAGGAAAGGAGAGAGACCAACCTGGAGTATATATTCAATAAAATGCAACAAAACCCAACCAATCATTAATTATCTAATCAGCATTTGGTGAGTCTTTTAGCCATGATCTCATTACTGTAATTAATTGCAAGAATCATTTGGTAAACAGAGCACAATAAATGTATATGCAGCACAACAGCATCCAAATTAAATCTAAATCCCAGAATGAATAACAGAGAAAGCTGGAAGATATTACTAAGAGAGGGCGTCATTAAAGGAGATCATATTTCAATGTCAAAATCTGGTGGGCTACTTGTGCTGCAGGAGTAAATCAATAGGGTTGCATTGAATGGACTGGGCCATATCCACTTTGGTGCAATTAATCACTACTCCATTAAAGCTTGGAGAAGTAGGGGTGGCTTCTCAGCTAGTAAAATTGGGTTTTCTTTTTGTAGCTACTGGGATTGGCATGCCGGCAAAGCTTCTGCTAGTGCTCTGCTAGTTTTTTTGCACCTGATAGGTAAGATTGTTCATGTGCTTGAAGGATTTAGGAAACCTAGTCCCTTTCCTTTTAGTAGTGGAGAGGTTCTTGAAGGATTTCGCATGTTGAATGTCTTCTCTTTGGCCAGGTTTCTGTAGTGCTTCACTTCTCAGAGTGGAAGCCCTACTCTACTTTTTAAGACTGTTTCTACAATAAATAATTAAATTATGCAGACAGATCCCACAAACACCCGCTGGGCTTACAGCAAAGCTATTTTATGACACTTTCAGGACTCTACATTTAATATTCCAGCAGCACGATATGTTACTGTCTTTGGCCTTACCAGCCTTTTAACTGCAGTGTTTTGTCATCTTTTTTTCCTTTTCATTTAATTTTTCATTATTTTTTCTGAGGATCAATGTCAGGATTCATTTAAAAGCTATAAAGCAATATATATAAAACAGTCCCAACAACCATAGGCTTGGTTATGCCATTGATTTCTTTTCTGAGCAGAATTCCCTGCTGTCTGCGATGGGGAGTTGCTCAAAGATATTGATAGTGTGCATCCCCCTATAGGGAATTTAGATTTAAAGTAAGATACCTTCTAGTCAAAATGTCTGTGTGAAGTGAAGCTATATTGTACAAAAAACCCCACCAACTTCCCCCCACCCCAGCAGACTCTAAACTTCCCCTGATAGTAGAAATGAGTGTTCAGATGAAGACTGTAATGTCAGGGAAACCCCTCATTAATGCTTCCACCTCTCCCTGCTGAGAGCTGACAAAGTACTGGGCTGTGGTCCAAACTGAGCTTCTTGGGACAGGGTAGGAGGCAAGTATCCCTGATGGTTTTCTGTGGGGAGGATCCCCTTTGTCCGTTGCTCAAAGCAGCATTTGTTTTATCTGGACAGATTGGCCAAGGTCCAGATTTTGAGGAAGTTTAGGACCTTGTCTTGCATTGTTCTTTGCGAGCAAGGGCTACATGCCTGCCTCGGTGTGGTACCATGCCAATGTGTGGGTCAGGACGTGCTTTAGGAGGTTTGCCATGACACTGCTGTGTATTTATTGAGCTACTGAGTTCAGAGCATCCCTTAAATCCTCCCTCAAAGAAAATAAACTACAGAGGAAATGCAGAATGCCTTGTTAATTCAGTTTTTAATGGTGAATGCCCCATGGATTTCCCTTTGATAATCACAGTTTGCTTCCATGAGCGGGCGAGCAGGTCATACCTTCTTAAGTCTGCAAATTCCTTCAGGTAAAATGGAGCGTTAGCCAGTTCTGTAGACGAGGGGAATACCAAAAAGTGGAACTTTGGCCTCTGCCTGTTTTGCAGGTATATAAATAGTGGAAATACAGCTGAGCCAGAGACCTGCATTTTATTGTGACAAAGAGAAGATGTTTTAAGTCACTGACTAATTTTGTTTTTAAAGACTTAAATGTCCTTAAAGCATTTTTTGCTTTGGAAGGGTGATTCTGATGTTTTATAGAGTCAGCCTCATGTTTAAATTAATTTGTCCTCAACAATGCACTACTGCTGCACTTAACAAGTGTATTTTAACGGTAGGGTTAGAATAAATGCCTTTTTTCCCCAGTAAAAATAAAAGTGCACCATCTATATGAATTAATAATTTCCAAAGTAATAAATATTATGAACTTATTCTAAGACACACTGGGATAATATTTTTCTGGTTTCAGACCATTAGCCAATTTTTACATATGCTCTGTTTGGCATGCTGGAGAGATGCCATAGGGGGGTCTGCATTTTTTCCTAGTGCAGCTGTTAGATCAGTTGCATTGCTTGATTGATGCATCATGTCAGTGAGCCTTGGGGAATATGTCCACTTCTCTGGCTAGAGTAAGGATGCCAGGACCTTTCACAGGACACAGGCATGACTCTGCCTGTGTGGAGTCCTCATGAAGGCTGGGTGAGGAAGGTGTTTGTTTTCTTGTGCTGGGAAAGCTTTGGCACGTGCAGAAATTCTTCGCTCACTTTTGAGTTTTGGCAAACTGGGTGTCCAAGTCCTGCTTTGGGTACTGAGGCACTTGGGATTAGAAGGAGAGGTAATGCCCTTCGTGTAAGGGCATCTGTTTATTTGGATTATATGGCATGGAAAGCTTTTGTGGTTATATTGACCTTTACTTGTTTGCTGTTTCTGTGCAGTGTCTGAAATTAGATTATTTTTTAAAGTTTAGCTGCTTAGGAAGGTTTGGGAAAATGCTAGCTGTCATAAAATGTAGGGTTTTTTGTATTGGAAATAGGTATTACCTTCCAGGTAGCAGTAATAGCTATTTTTCCTCAAAGAATTACATGGTACTTTCCATTGGCTTTAATCCTGACCCTCAAATAATAGATTTTACCATCTGCATGATAACTGAGTTTGGGAAATAAGCTTCTAAAGGAAGAGTAGATGCATCGTCTGTCCATGTGGGATTATTAAACTGGAACAGCTACATGGTATTTTGTCAGTTGTCTCCCATCTTCAATTTGAAACGCAGACAGCTCAGTTTCTCCATTTACAGCTCTGAATATACTTGAAAAACTAATAAACTGAAATGACAGATACAGAGGGATTACAGGATATCAAGCAGTATTTTCCAAATGGGGTAACAACTGCTATGAAAAAACATTCTATTGTAATAATGAAAGTTATCTTTTTACATCTTCTGCTTGCTGGTCTGGAATCACCAAAGAGATGAGAATTTCTCCTGCAGCAAAATACTCGGCAAACCTGCTGTGGGGTGTTTGGCAGTGGTTACTGCTCTGAATAACTAATGTAAATAAGCCCCTCACCATTACACTGGGAAATATCAGATAAAACACTCTCTCTGCTGCTTAAAAGACATGAATCTTTTACCTCTTTGAAATCTCTCTCTTGCTGCATCTCTGTGAAACTAGTGAGATGTTAGTGATTCTGGGGGCATCTCACCAGGCTCTGGACAGTGATGAAAGTCATTAGAATCATTGTCTGTATTCCTTTAAAATATGAATTCCTCTGAGGTGTGTGCAAAAATTAGAGAATAGATCTGATGGCTGTGCAGAACAGTTCCTTCCAAAGCTTCCATGGGATCTGGGAACACTGCCTCTGACTGATGAAGCCTTGCTGAAAACAAGTGAGTACTGTGGCCAGGGCTACCTAAGATGAGTTGCTATGAGTCCAAAGACCTCAGGGCAAAAGGCGCTGGCAATAGCCCTGTGGCAGGTGTGCAAAAATGAACAGCATCTTATCAGTGAATTGTATTTGGAGGAAGTACTCTAAATTTACACTGGAAGGTTTTCCCTTGTACAAGACTTTAGTCTTTACTGTGTCTTGCTATACTTAGAATCTCAGGACAAGAATACTGCTTTTTCTTCTTTGATTTGATTTCAATCTAAACAATCATTATTTGAAAGGAATCTTCAGGCATAACTGTAAGTACTTGCTTGGCAACCTTGTATTAATGGCCTTTCTGAACAAAGGTGACCCTGAGTACATGAGTATTTTTCTTTCTTCATTGTCTCTGGTTTTATGACTCAGCTAGGGATGAAATTGAACACAATTTGCATAGAATTGCATAAGTGGATTACAGGGACACTCCACAATATTTAAAAATAAATTTAATTTAACAAGGGAAGGTGCTGGATTCTGTACCGGGACAGGGAAACTCTGGGTGTATGTACAGACTGGGGAACAGGAGGCTGGAGAGCAGCACTGCAGAAAGGGAGCTGGGGGTCCTGGTCCATGGCAAACTGAACATGAGTCACTGTGCCCTGGCAGCCAGGAGGGCCAACCCTGTCCTGGGGGGCATCAGGCTCAGCATCGCCAGCCGGGCAAGGGAGGGATTGTCCTGCTCTGCTCTGCACTGGGGCGGCCTCACCTCGAGTGCTGGGGGCAGCTCTGGGTGCCACAGTATAAAAAAAAAAAGTTTAGAGAGTGTCCAGAGGAGAACCGCAAGGATGGTGAAGTGCCTTGAGGGGAAGCTGTGTGAGGAGACTGAGGTCACTTGGTCTGTTCAGCCTGGAGGAGACTGAGGGGAGACCTCATTGCAGTTACAGCTTCCTCGTGAGGGGAAGAGCAGGGGCAGGCACTGATCTCTTCTCTTTGGTAATCAGTGGCAGGACCCAAGGGAGTGGCCTGAAGTTGTTCCAGGGGATATTAGGTTGGACCTGTGATAAGACTATCAGGAGCTTTCCTGTTTAGGTAAAACTTCTTCATATCGTGTCTTTAGAGTCAGCTATCTTGGAGGAGAAAATTCACTTCCAGATGAATTCACTGTGACTTGTTTTGTTGCTGCCCTTAAATTAATCTTTTCAGGGCTACATGTAACAAATTGGAGAATTCTAATCCTATACTTGTGGCAAATATATTCATTTCTATTTTGTGATTTCAGTATCTCTCTTCCCCTCAAACAGCTCCAGTGTAAAGTTGAAGCTGTCTGTATCATTCAGCTTTGTTTAATGCATTCCTGCAATGAGGCTTTTAGAGCACGGTCTCAATGCATCTATGGTGGCTCCTCAGACACCTCTTACCCATCAGTTTTAGCAGTATGGCACAGGATCTGTGTTATACAGCACATGTAATAAACATAGGTAGATATCAGCTCTGTGACAAAGAAATTTTTTCTTAAGCAAAATCCATAGGTTTTTAATTCATTATGGTCCTAAAAATGTTAAATTCAAATAGAAGGGATCTGCCTTTTTTTGGGGGGAAAGTTATTCATTACTTGGCTCTGAATATCAGATAAGACTAATTTCTGGCACGTGACTTTTTGAAGGCCTTGTATTGCAGAAAAGCTTGCAATCCTCAACACCCTCTCCATTCTCTGCAAACATTTAGAACAGCTATTTTCTCCTTCAGATGACAATTTTCATTTCAAGCAGGCTACAAGAGGTCATTTAGCTAATTTATGTGGAGATGAGGGAGGGTTGGTAGCACAGGCTTGAGAAATCAGGGAGATATGCAGCAAATAAGACTGCAAAAATAGTTGATGAAGTGCCATTGCTGTCAGCATTTGCAACTGTAGATTAAGGTGTTCACATCCTAATTTAGCCTTGTGCTTGAGGCACACCATTAACCTCCTGACAGCTAGCAAAGTGCATGCACTATGGATCACCTGATCCATTTTTTTTCTTCCAAATGTTGACTGTTTAAGTGCTGCAGAAGTGTTAAAACTCTCTGGCCACAGGCTCCTGTTCTAATTTTAAACTAGAATGATTATATGGAGATATGGAGCTGATGCTATTGAAAGGGACAGCATGTTGTCTCTGAAATACAGACAATGTTCCCAACTATTGTCACACACATCAACAGCCTGGCTTCTCCAAGCTGTGTGTTTCAGCAAATTCGAGAATAATAAAAATTCAGACCATGTTATCTTCTATGAGTAATTCTCCTGCTTATGCAATGTTATTCCAGGAACTGTACTCTGCCAATGCCAACAATTGGCACAGATTTTGTTCCAACTCTTGCCCTGCTTTTAAGCAGATTTTAGCTATCGCAGTAGATTGTGCTGTGTGGGCTATTTGTTTTTCTGTGACAGTTATGTGTTAAATTTGATATTTGAAAGATAGCTCCTGTTACAAACCTTACATGCATTCATCTTGGTATGGGTTGAATAAGAATAGAATAATTTTCTCATGCTGTGCATCAGTCATACAGATTCCCTGAAATGTTTTAGGTATGTCCAAATCCAGCCAATAAATTGCTTTCATAAAAGTTAGCCGAAATCCTCGGATTTGATGGGCAGGCAATGTGAAATGCCAAAATCTGATTCAGTAAGACACAGCTGAAAAATATCAGCTCTGGGCTGTTCTGCACTCAGGTGATTTTTAGCAGCACCTTCCCTTCTCTTCAGCTTGTTGCAAGTTGATCCCAGAGCAGGTGTATGGTTTAAAATGACCAGAAAAACACTTCCAGTGGGATTCGCTATATGAACAGGTTAGCTTCAACTGTTCCTGGATTTTCTTGTTTTACCCTCTATGATGTAGAGGTTTTTGTAATACTTTGATCCTGTCAGTATTTCTCTTGGTGGGAAGAAAATATTGTCTTGTTTTCATTGCTCTGTCTTGAACTTGCTGAAGTTTTTAGCAGTCTCCTGCTGTGGAAGAGGATTTTTGCTGAGGTGCAAACCGGTACGGATCTGTTAAATGTAGCATTGCTTCCTGCTCTTATGCCAGCCTTTTTCCCTGTGCTACAGCATGGTAAATGTTTTCAAGTGCATAAAACTTCTCACTTCCATGAAGCTTATGTTTTTTTCTTTGGGAACTTGCTGTCTCTACAAGAAAACAAGCTAACTGGTGTGTGCCTTGGATTCTCTGATCCTTGGTGTTTGAGTAGTGACAAGTGAGTTCCAGGAGGGTGAATGAAAAATCAAAGTATCCATGTTGGTGAATTTTTTTTCAGCTCGTGAGCTCTTCTCAGGATGGATGTAGTTGCTAAAGGCTTGCTTTAGAGTTGGAGGTCCATGAGGGAGTTAAATCATTGCCCTCATGGAATGAGTCACCTCCTAACTGGTGAATCACCCAAAAGCAGTGAGTGTTTGAGTCATCCCTCAACTGGGTACTGAGTACTGTACCATGAAGAGATGGTCTCTGCCAGAATACTGGTGCTACAGTTTGCAGGCTGAACCTCTTAGGTTTATTTTGCAAAGGACACTGGGAGCCTGGATATTTCTCCATGAGAAAGAAGTATGGTTACATGTCAGTTCTTGGAACTGGGTGTGTAATTACATGGGAAAAGGAAAAAAACCTTCCACAGGTTCCACTCTTGGAGAATGACTCAGGAGCTGCTAGCATAATGGAATGACTTTTGCATGTCAGGGAACAGTGGGAAATGGTGTTATCGCTGGATTTCCAATATATTTTCTTTACCACGATCTTCTCCTTCAGACATCTGGGCTGTTAAGGGTGCTTGAGAAAAGACTGGCAGTCTCTGAGTATGCTTTGGCTTGTTCTCAAGCTGTGCTATTCACAGTGCCATTATCCTGAGCCATGCTAGGGGTATGCCTTCCTTTGCAATAAAATATTATTTCTGGTGATCTCTGCACAGAGGTGGCAGCAAGGCAAGAGGACTCACACACAGACATATAGATGTTTCTTCTAGTCCTTTGCAAGACTACAGTGGCCTGATGAAGGACGAAGTTAGTATTCTAACATCATGTGTTTGTGTCCCTACCTTCTGCAGTGGGAGGGTTTTGTGCTCTTAAGAAATGTGAAGATAGAGAGGAGGAAAATACATCTATTTGAGTGTTCCTTGATATTGAACCATCATTGAAAGGACCTTTGCATAAACGTTCAAATAAATGGCGTTGTTAATGCATGATCCAGAGTCTGAAAGAGTGCTAGTCTTTTTCCATTACAGTGACTTTTGGTTTGAGATGGAGATCAGAAAGCTCCCAGCTCCTGTACTAACTTTACTGCTTGTAACAAATGGCTTATAATGGTTGGGCGCAAACGGTTGGAATGAACAGGGTAACACCAGGCTGGTGGCTGGTCACTAGTGGGGCTCTGCAGGGCTCCATCCTCATCCCAGTTCTCTTCAACACCTTCATTAATAACTTGGATGCAGTCCCACACATAGGGAGCTGGCGGTCCTGGTCCATGGCAAGCTGAACATGAGTCACTGTGCCCTGGCAACCAGGAGGGCCAACCCTGTCCTGGGGGGCATCAGGCTCAGCATCGCCAGTCGGGCAAGGGAGGGCATTGTCCTGCTCTGCTCTGCACTGGGGCAGCCTCACCTCGAGTGCTGGGGGCAGCTCAGGGCGCCACAGCATAAAAAAAACATTGTGCTGTTAGAGAGTGTCCAGAGCAGGGCAATGGAGATGTTGAAGTGCCTTGAGAGGAAGATTTATGGGTATTAAAATGTTTTGTTTAAGTAATTCTCTATGCATAGACAGCTCATTCTCAGTTCCACCTGTGGCCAGCATTTGTTATTAAAACTTCATGCACAATGTCTTTCAGGATGTCAGGCTCTGCTTAGAAGTAACACACATTACTGTGAGTTTGTGCAAGCACTTGTTCAGGAGAATTCCACCCTGCACAGTCTGACTTGGCAAACAAAAATGTACAAGCACAGTTCAAGTGAATCATGACCATGTTTCAGGTTGTAGACTAGAAAGAAGATTTCTGTCAGTATTTCCCAATGGATCTTTTCTAAGAAAAAAAACCAAAACCCAACATTTTTCTGGAATGCTGTTTCTATTCTATTTCTTTTTCATATTCAGTGACTTTATTATGCTTCTTGCTGCTCTGTTACATGGATTTCTGTTCTGGCTTTGTGGCACACCATTAGAGGTGTTTACTGAGGAGATGGTGTTAGGAACTATTCAGGCTGTGGTGTGTCAGGTAACAGTTACTGTAGAGATTTTGAACCACTGTCCAACATGTTCTAATCATGTAGGTAAACAGGATCTTAGATTACGAGTTAAGTATAAAGAGAATATTGCTAAGCTTTTGTACAGCAGGGTTTGTTAGTTTTTCACTTTAGTGATCTTCTCATAAATCCATAAGGCTAATGTGGATGTTCTTGGTCCCCATTAACTTGTCAATGCATCAGTGTCAACCTAAGAAAAGCCTCTCCAGCCTGTTTCTGTAGTGCTGCCTCTCTCAAGCCTTTATGGTCTTGCTAATGCAAGAGGCAGTGCAGAAAGATGGCTTTTTTATAAAGATTTTGTCCAACCTACATGGTACAAAATACTGCTGTCTTCATACATGCTGATATACATGTATGCCAGTTATGTGTGTATATGTATTTATGTGCAGCTGACCTGAAACATCTCAAAGACAAAAGCCATTTCCATGCCACTTTACAAAATATGCTTGTGTTTTTTCCTTCACTTATCACCACCTTAATGTTTGTTTTAGCATGCTTGAAAGCCCACAACTACAAGTGTTTATTCTCCTTAAATGCCTATCTAGCACTGTTTTACCTATTTGAGCTATTTATTAATTATTTGTTTGAACAACACCCCTGAGTCCTAGATAAGGCAACGTCCCGCTGAGACAAGTGCTGTGTAAATACACAGTAAAAATCCCTGCTTTGAAGAGTTTCAATACAAACTGTATTCCTTTGATCAACAATACACGATGGACTGCTGTGCCAATCTTGGTCCCCTCTGAAACTCTCAGGCTTCCAATTTATCCTCTATTTGATCCTGTAAATTGCAGAATGGAGGCTAAGGTTGACAAGATAGCTGAGGTGGGAGGAAGGAGAGAAGTACAGTGGAAGTAAGAGAAACAAAAATGATGGAGTAGTTTTTAAAACTGAGCAATGGCTAAACATTTGAAAAATGACTGGAGATATGACAGGTACATAGTAATGAATTATATGGTAAATGAGAATAAGGATGGGATGTTGCCTCTTCTAGCATTAGAGCTTCAAGTCATTGTGGTAACTTAGTAGGTGGCTAGTAGGTAAAATATAAGGGAGAGGTAAAGGAGATAATCTGTCATGCAACAGGTAGTTAAGGTGTCGATGTATTTTCCACAGGATACTGGACATGCAGAAAGCTTATACGGGCTCAAAGTGTGACTGGACAAATAAGTGCAATAAAAAGACATTGCAGGAGATTAAACAGAGATGTTTCCTCTGGCACGATTGGGAAACAAATTTCCAGTTTTCCAGTAATAATTTTGCTCTCCAGTTTTAAGCCCTTATGTTTGCAAATATCCATGTCTGGCCACTGTCTGTCATGGAGCATTAATCTTTGCTGTGACATAGCACATCTTTGTATTATCATCCTGTGCTTTTTTATTTGTCATCATCTTCTTGGGGAAGCCTGGTTTGCAAATATAATGGTAGCCACTAGACTTTATTACTGTTATATTTGCCAAAAGTTTTTGCTTTGTGAACAAACACTGGCCCTTTTATTGCCCTCTCCAACACACAGTTGGTCATTTCTGTAAAGGAGCCATTGCTCTTGGGCAGCTTGTCATGGCCAAACTCTTAAAGTAAATGGGCATATCCCTACTATGCCAATCAGTTGGAGCTGATCCCTCAACTATTTCCAAATGCTATCTCCTGTTGACATTCCTAATATCTAGTGGTCCCGGGGGGTGCCGTTTTTCCTACACTGAACTCAAAGTAACTACTTCAGAGGTCTAGAAGGTCCTATAACAAAGCTGGAAACAAACAAATGAAGCTTAAAAAAAGGCTAAAAGCAGATGTAAAAATAAATTCTAGTTGTGCATAAATGTGGAGATAATTTTGGCAATGGATGTTTTATAGTGGTAGATGCATGAAAAGCCAAAATAAAAGAAGTTTGCATGGATGCAAGATGGATTCATGACCTGTCTCTTTTGGACCCACCGAGATAAAAACAGAGTGCATGCAGACTTCATTCCCAGGCCAAGAAGCTAGATATTTGGATGCCTCTGTCAAAGGAGAGGCTATCTCAGTTGACAAAACAACCCTATGAATTCTTCTTACTGCTGTGCCCCTCTCACAAGGATCTGCCATGCTTGCTGCTTGTTTCTAAATTCCGTGTATTTTTGACAAGGTGTCACTATTTTTGCACAAGGTGCAGATGTGGAGTGTTACATAGAAATCAGATAATAATCTAGAGAAAGATGCAGGAAGATAAGCAAAACCAACATTTTCCGTGAAAGCAATATCTGTACTGTGCACTGAAGAATATTCTGCATACTGAATACCTTTTCTTCCTTGAAACCCAATGGGTAACTTTGATGAGCAACAGTACCTGTAGAGACAGTAAAATCATCACAGCTGTCAGTTAAGCCTACGTTAATGTGTCTTGAAAGAGTGATTAATGGGTTTTGACAATATCATTGCATTTCATATTTAATCAGATTATGCATCTGTTAGGAATGGTGCACTCCTAACATCTGCAGTCAGAGCTCCTGATCTGCATCCAGATCATCGTTTTGGCAGGAGCATGAAGCATGGTCCACGATGGGCCTTTGATAAGTTAAAGGTATGTGCTGTGTAGCGTGCATTTAAAATTGACTGCGTTCACCTGCATGGCTCCTCTATGTGTGTGTGTATGCTGAAAGGCTCCTTTCCTGGTGAAAATCCCAGTATGGCAAAGCCTAGAGCCTGAAGACAAAATAAATGGAATATTTTACTAAAGGGGAGAGGTGGTGCAATACAGTGTTAACACACATACATCAGTATATGTGTGCCTAGTGCTTGCCTCCCAGCTCTGCTAGGTGCTTTCTGTGTGACTTCTCTCAAGCTGGCTGCAGTCCAGCCCATAAGGGTTTGCCCTAATTTCCTCCAGACCTTATGTTAATCTCTAATCTGGTTGGTAGTACTTTTTGATATTGTGGGACAACATCAGGTACTACAGTAGTGGGGGTTTATCTGGCCTACAGGAATATAAAGGATCATGATTTGAAGATGATCATATACCTATCTGAGAAGCTCTTGAAATACATGGATGCCCCTGACTGGAAATACAAGAAACAAACTGAGGTATTTCAGCTGAAAGGAGACCCAACACTTATCTTTATTATCTTTTAAAATAGTTCTCCTTTGAATTCTTTCTAAAACAAACCAAACTGGCTTGGCTATCAAAACACACAGCAAGTAGGGAACCTGAGCATAGTATCACAAATACATATGGTCCAAGAATTAAAAAAAGTTTCATATAGACCATCTTTCTTTGGTACATGCAGCATGAATGACCACCCCAAATGCTGCCAGAAATTTAGCTCTGGGGTGTTCTGCTATGCTGTGCAGTGACTGTATATAAGGTAGTCCTTGTTGGCCAGGAGCAGGCAGGGGAAAGTATTGGAAGTGAACATGGGATGCACAAAAGAGTGCACACAATGGTTTTGGTTTCTCCAGGCACCCAGCAGGAGCAGAGACTGAGCAGCCCGCCTGGCTGCAAGTTGTGGGATGTAGCAGGGGATAAGCTGTGCTCTGGAGTGAAATAAGGTACTGGCATTCACACAGTGGGGAGCAATCACGATTCTGACCAGCCTCATTCTCTCATCTTTGCAGATACATCTCAGGGCTTAAAAGTAGGCTATGAAAGTACACTCCAGGGGGAGTGTGAGCAGGAGACGAGTGTGAGGTGGTCTTAGCTTCTAGACAGACACTGTCTGCATAGGATTTGTTGGACTGTCGTCATTGTCACATGAATGATACTCCTCTGCTAACCTGCAGAGCGTACACCCTCCACCCCAGAAAATGTGGGAGCAGGGCTTCCAAGGAAGCTGCAGCTTTCATAGGGAAAGGTGATTTCTAGTTTCGCCTCAATCGTTTCTTCTTCCTGTCAGGGACTTCATGGTATGCAGGGTCTTAAGAAATATCACACTTCCTTTGGAAGATCAGGTCCCTGCTTTGACAGACTGAGAAGAATTAATTTTCCATTTAAATACCAGCTGTCACCCCGGACTGGTTGCATGACCATCTACAACTGCAGGGCAATTTTCTTTTCAGAAAAACAAGTCATTTTGTTTGCTCTGTGCATCTCAAAAATGGAGTATTATTGTTTTTTAAATAAACAATAAGTAGTTAAAAGATATTCTAACCAACAAATACAAAATAACAGCCTATAATTCCCTTGTCGTGATTATTGTAAAAACCAGTATTTTATTAGACAGACTTATGCCATCTCTTGGTATATATTTGCCTTCAGATGTGTCAAAAGGTGTCCAAATATCCATGATCAGATGCAGGGAGATGCTTTGAGGAATAATTATACACTGGTACAACAAAAAGATATCAGTGATTCATAATTTTGTTACATAAATCATCAGTCTCATTATTGGGGGAGGGGATTAGAATCGGTTGTTCAACAATGTTGTTTCCAAAATGGTGTTAAAACTTCACTCCATGTTTCAGTACTTTCTGTTGTATTCTAGTTAGGCAGCAAGTTGGGAAGTCTGGTGTGAGAGATCCTGTTTTTCATCTAATGTGGAAAATCTCCCTGTTCGAGTGAACTACTAGTCAAAACTGGAAAGACACAAAACAAAGGCACTGCTGAAGGAAGAAGCAGGATGAGGAACCTGGTTGAGAGAAGCCATCCCTGTTCAGGAAAGCATGTGAATGCCTGTGTCCATACTCCCAAGCAAGGAGCAAGGCAACCAGGGACAGAAATGGTTTCCTAACTCACGGCGCTTCTCAGTTTCCCTTGAGGGAGGGGCAGAGGAGATGTAAGTTTTGGAGAGGATGGACTGTTGCAATTTTTGTGGAGTGTGTTTTCTTGGGTATACTGAATGAACTGGGGAAAATCTTGAGAACAGAGCTCAACTGAATTTGTCTCTGGCTATGGCACTGTTCTAAAGACACCAGGTAAACGTATGCTTAGTGAATACTGTTGGCTAGGAAACCATTCCCCTTTCCTTGGCATCCTGTTTGCCAACAGGGAAACCTGTCGGTGTGAGCTAGCCTGAATTTTGACAGTTGAGTTCTGGGACTTAGTGTGGAAACTGCCTGGAGGGCTTTCAGTATGTCCATTACAGGCTGTTAGAATGAGGACTGTGGTTGGATTTCTTTTCCTTGAGCTCCGTGTTTTACTGTTGAAGAATTTTGAAGCTCTCCCAACTTTTAAAAAGCGTGAGAAAAAGCATAACCACAAAGGGTTGCTGAACTTAAAAACTTGAGAGCCAGTATATAAACTGGTGCAGGGCTTCATTAGTTGTCCTTCATCCATTAACCTCTGGACTGAGTTTGCCACGGGGCACCACTAAAAGGAAGTCTTGTGCCTTTGACACAAAGACCTTTCTGCTTGCCTGCCCTGTAGTCACCCAGCACCTCAGAGAATAAATCAGCTCCAGGTTTTCCAAAGCCTCTAGAAATGGAAGCTTTCACATCACTTGTTAGTCTACCAAATTGAGGCTAGGTGGGTAGATATTTGACTGGAACTTAGTGTACGGGTGTATGAATATGTGCCTATGGGAGCTAGATGGTCTCAGCCTATTTCTTAAGCCTGGTGCAAAAGATCATACCTACAGGTGCAAATTTATGCCTACTGTGAAACGGGCATTTGTCAAGCTCTGGCAGTGCTGGTGCTATTTTGAATACAGCTGAGACCAATTGTAGACTCTGCATTGTTTGCAGAGTTTTATGTTTAAGCATCTTGCCTATGTTTTCCTTGTTGGCCTGCCTCCCTCAGGATTCAGTCTAACATTGCAAGCAGCTTTAAATACTGCGAGATAAACACTGTTTGAAGAGCAGCACCTTGCCTGACACAGAAAAGTTTTGCTGTGCTGCTTAGATCCAGATCAGCTTAGACCAAGCTGAAATCTAACTTTATTTCAAAATAACTCTAGTTTAAGACCTTGAGTGGATAATGTACAGTGCTGGCATGAAGATGGGTGTAATAATATCCCATATGCTCTTAGAGCAGTAGAATCCTTCTGCCACTGGGAAGCAACTATTGTCAAGTCTATTGTAACAAAGCACTGCCTTTCTTCCTGCAACACCCTGCAGTGTTGTTACAGTGAACTACTGGAAAGAAATTTCCTATTTTTCCCCTTTTTGAGTTCTATAAGTCCCCAGAGTTCCATATTATGTCAAAAGTTTAAAAATGGACCAGTGGAAAGAATAGAAGTAACTCCCCAATGAAACCAAGTGTTTACTGTGGAGCAATATGGTATCAAGGTTTTAGCACTACTGACTTGAGCTTGTGGAGTTTCCTCCTCTGGAGACAATAAAAAGTTGTCTGGGCACAATCCTGAGTAACTTGCTCTAGGGGATCATGCATGAGTAAAGAGGTTGGACTAGATGACCTCCAGTGGTTCCTACCAACCTTAACCATTCTGTGATTAGTGCACAACTGCTTATTCAAGAAAACGAAATTATCTGTATGTATTTAATTTCAGTGGTATTTAGAACTGCCTCACTGAGGCTTTTCAGAAAATTGCAGCCAATATCTGAGATGTGATGCTGCTCCATAGCATGTCATTTCTGTGTCTGCAGGGAATTCTCCATGCCTTGGGAGCTAGATCATCCTCAGAGAACTATTTCTGCAATTTGAAATTTGTGCTTCCTGTATATAGCCAAATGCATTAAACTCATCTGCCATTTCTTTGGCTGTATTTTCTGGGTTTTCCAATTTTTTTTTTAAGCAGTGTAGCAACCATGCTTGAAACGGATACTGATATTCGGTAATTAAGATGCCTAAGCTGTCCTATAGACCTGCAAAGCCCATCAACAATTGTTAACTTAGAGATAGGTTTCAGCAAAGCTCTGGTATTAAGGAGATACAATTCTCAAGTTTGCTGCACTTTGGCATCTTTTGAATTGATTTATCTTCTCTGAGCATTGCATATATGTGTGTGTGTATGTGTTTATATATATAATGGAATGTCTGCCAGTTGCAAGGAGTACAAGGCTCTTGTGAAAACTGATGAACACAACAATGTGCTTTATGAAAGCTGAAATTCATAATAACTACAGCAATGCAAAGTTATTTTCTTTTTCAAGGAAATTTTCCATAAAGTAAGAATTGTATTCCTTTTATTATGCAGCTACAGTACTTACCATGCTGGAAAACTTTGAAAAATAATACAGAATAGATTTGACCTCAGAGAGGAACGTGATGAATTACAGTTGCTTTTGAGAATTCAAATCAGGTTTGCAAACTGGTTAGTTTGATTGAACCAAGATGATCTTGTAGAGAAAGGGGAAAATGATGGTAGCAAGATAGGATTTAATGGCCAAATGTCTACCTACAGAATATTCTTTTTACTTTCTCCTGATTTTTTTTCCCTGGTTTTGTTTACTCATTAGCAAACATTTGTAAGTAACGTGTTTCCATTGTTTAAATTAGAGAGGGGATATTTTTTTTTTTAAGGACTTACTCTTTAGGGGTTTTGTCTTTGCTCACTGAAACTCTTCAGGATACTGAATTGGGGTTCTGTGAAGTTTTTGTTTTCTAAAGGCTACAGAAGCTGCAAGCTACTTTTCTGACAAACTAGTAAGGGAGAGCAAAGGAGACAGCTAACTTGTAGGGATGACACAGAGGGACTGAGGGGAAAAGCTTGGCATATTCATTGTGAGCATCTGGTGTGAGACATAAGGGACAGGAATGTCTCTCTGACAGTGGACACTGTTGTGGACTGAGCGTTTCCTGTGAAAAGGCATCCTCCAGAGGCCAGCCCCTCCCAAATCCTTCCCAGATGGACAAGCAAAACTGTCTGGGCTGGGTTTCTTCAGTCCAATCTTTCACCTGGATGAAAAGGATGAGGAGAAAAAGCTGACAGTGCTCGAAAAACCAATGGCAAAGACAAGCTGTTGCTTAAAGTGCCCATTTTGCTCACAAGGGTCTGAATCTGTCTTCTGATTCTGACTAGTGGATTTGCTTTTCATTCACAGACATTTAACAAAGCAGAAGTGTTGTAATAGGGTGAAAAGAAGGAATGGGAGTGAAAGATGAGGGCTGCTAATAGGCCTGAAAATGAGTAAAGTACAGCACAAAAACTGACAACTGCAGCAGTTCCTCCTTCAGCAAGAGTTTTCTATCTGTAATTCATCTTGATATTTTGAAAACCTATTTGGCAGCTGAAAGAGACTTCACCTGCTAACTTTTCATTTTAGAGAGGTTGAAGTGTGGTGGGAGGAGAAGCTTCTTCTAAATCACAAGTATAAATCAGTTGGACAAAATGGTTTCTGTTCTTATAAATGTTCATTTTCAGGCTTGGCTCCTAATTCCTTTCATCGATTAAGGAGGGGTAGATTAGAGAATGAACAGTAGATTAGGTCAGGAGCACTGATGCTGTCCTAGGAACGAGGAGTAATTGGATTCCACTCTTTTCAGATTGATCCTGTGGGCTACAAATGCCTATGTGGTACCCTAAGAAGCCAGGGTTTGCCCCTGATGCCTTATTTCATGCCCCTTTCTTCTGTCCCCGCCAGTTTTGTGTGGATCTTTGTCGCTGGGTTGAGGCCAGGGCCACCTGCTTGCATGTGTTGTGTGTCCACCCTGTTTAATGTGCCCAGCATCCCCAGCCAAGCTGGTTGAGGCTCAGCTCTAGCTGTGTCTCCCTGCCAGGGCTTTGCAGCTGGAAATACAGCCTGAATTGCAGTTGTCTGGATTTCAAGTGTAATCTGCTTTCAGCAGTTGCTTGACACTGATGTCCGCTTCTCACTCAATACTTGGTTGGATTCTTGGTGTCACCTTGAGCATCACCTAAATGAGAAGTAACTGCCTGGGGAAGTCCTTCACTCAATCTGTACCCATGGGAACCGTATGGTCCTGGCTTTGCCAGGCATTTGGCTCCTGACTCAGTGGAGACCTTTCTGCAAAACTCAGTGCATCCACAATATGCTTTTTAAATGGGGAGGAGCAAGCATACACCTCTACACTTTCACAGCTGTAAACCAAAATGCAAAGCGTTGTCACAGATGTCACTGACTGGGGTGTGCCTTGTTCTTTTCCTATGCTCAGCTCTCAGCAGTTATGGGAGTGCCGCCTAGTCTAGCACCTGATTTTTCAGGCAACTTCTCTTTCACAAAGAAGGATTTTTAAGCTATCTCAATGTGTTTTCAGTATGTGACCAGGTCAGTTACTACTTTCTGCTTTCATAGAGGAGGGAATAAAGAAATAAGATCTCTGATCTTGAGTGCCCTGTATAAATAGGAGGGAATTAAGGGCAAACATAGGTGCAACACGAAAGTGAGTTTTTGAAAAGCAAACCTCTAAGAGTTTATTCTAAATGATCAAAGACAGATTCTTAGATTTTCTGTTAAAACAAATGTTTAATGATGCTTTTGTTGAATGCAACAGCTGCATATGACTTCAAAAGTGTCAGCTTTGGACTGGATAAAGTCAAGATCCCAGCTAAGTCTTCACTATCTGCAGGGGTAGTTGGCACTGGATGCTTCAGGGGGAGATGTAAGTATCATGCAAGCAAGTTGTCTATAAAGAAAGTTTTCCTTCCATGTCTTAATAGCTGTTGACTTATCTTCTAAAGTAACTTAATTTACCTAACCTATTTCCTAAACACCGAAAAAGTTTTTGTATCAAAAAAACTGCTGCTATTTTGAATGCTTCTATGGTATCTTCCATAGACATCTTATGGTAGAGCTCTGCAGATTAGTAATGCAGAAAGTGTTTTATCAGTCCTCCATCTAACTTCCTTTTCACATGGGCCCCTAGTCTTATTCACAATTTGAACAATAAATCTCAGAGGAGCTGGTTTAGAGTTGTCCTCTCTGTAGCTGTTTTAAAAATATCGCTTTTTTATTCTAGCTGAAATGCTCACAACAAGCAACATTTCTTCTCTGATGCATTTTCTTAAATTTGTGTTTATCAGATCTCTGGAGCTTTTTTGGTTTTGTCGTTGGGGTTTTGTATGAACATTTACTTTGGAATCACATATTTATATTTAAAAACTGTATAATACAGTCAGAACTTTGGAAACTGCACTCAGTTTAGACTTCAGCTTACAAAGACAGACGATAATCTTACATTTCAGAAGCCACACACTTCAGTAACAACTCTATACTGGAGCTACTATTTTTAATTTACTCCAAATGGAAAGTGCCTATGGTTCTATCTTAGCACCTGCCATACATGAAATTACTGGTATTATAGTTCCTGATTCAGACTGCCAAAACTTAAGGGGCTAAAAAAGCAGGAATAATAAGCACTTTTAAGCACTTCATTATTAAGTAAGAGATGTTTCTATCTTTCAGGGACATAAAGAAAACATGAGTGTTACAGGTGGTAATGACCCACAATCCAGATTTGTAATTAAGTTATGGGATTTCAGATGCAGTTGCAAAGAGTTCTGAACTTACATTTATCATCAGATTATTCTACTATCATTATACTGGTAATAACCTATTAAAAGCTCCAGTGTAGATCCAACACTGAAGCACTTTAAGCTGGAGTGCTCACCATCAGTACTCTTTATCAGCTAACCTTGGCAGTATGGTAGTGTTTCCTCTGCTTATTTGGTGTTCATCTGTTCATTAAAATCAGCTTCTTAGGTGTCTGAAAGCCAAGAATGCTCTTTGGAAGCCGCATTGCTGATAAGTGGAATGGGTTGTATGGGTTGTTAGTTTTAATTCTATGCTCCACCTATTTTAGTTTGTGATGTCTTCTCCCCCGAACAGCTTATTTAATATTGTGCTTTCACTAAACAAATCCCTATTTCTGCTTTAGTGGACACTGATGTGGCTAGAACGGAAAAAAGGAAACACAATTGTTTTAGCCACTAGGCAGTATGTATAAGCCAACCAAACTGACTTGTTTTGTTCTGTGCAATATGACACTAATGCTAATGAGAATACAATGAAATAAGGTGCTGTGCTAAGGAGCTGTACAAAAGAAGCTGGTGGCAGCTGTCAAGACTTCCAGGCAATGCTGCCCACACTTCAGTCCCATGCTATGTATGTAGCCAAGGGAGGTTGCTGTAACAGCTGCCTGTCAGTTAATAGACATGTTTAGGGGGATGGATAGATGCACATGGCAACATAAAGGAAGGAAATTCATGTAAAGGCCAAAAAGCACTCCTCAACAAGAGGTCTTTAGGGCTTAGTGTGGAAAGGTGAGTAGGAAACCCATGATGAGGTTCCTCTGTTTGAAAATAGCAGTCAACAGGATAAAAAAGGTCGCAGAACAAGTGTCTGTATTCCCTGAAGCTGAGAAAATAAACCCACAGCCTAACATACCCAAATTAGGGAGACTGAAAGTGGATTACAGTAGGGACAGAAATACTCAGATTTCTCCATAAGAACCAGAAGGTGTATGGGCTGGGGAGTCCTGGGCTTTTGAAAGGTCTGACCCAAATATGTCTGCGATTTGTGAATATGGAGGGAGATATGTTCAGAGGTAGGCTTGTGCTAACTGTAGCTGTGCCTTTCTCTTGCTGTCCAAAGCACTGAGCAGTTGTTAGGAGCTTGGCAGTCAGTTTTGTGAGATGCTGGCTCCTCCTCTGTCCCCAGGAGGCTGGGGAACAAGCTGAAGCAGTCACAAAGCTGACTTTGGGAAAGGCTTTTAGCTCGCTGAGCTTGTGTTAACAGCCACACGTCATGGGGAAAGGGGCCTTGCTTTCAAAAGAAGCACTAGAAAGACCACCCACCTATAAGGCTCTTGGAAAAGATTCTGGTGCCCAGGTTTTACTTAATCTCTGAAAACCTGAAACTCAACTATTGCGCCATGTTAACGTCTATAGCAGAGCTTTTTCAGGCTGGTGATAACTGCTCCAGGACAGGTCACTATAGACACTATTGAACAAAAATATCTTCTGACACCTTACATCTTTCATTGAAAAGAATTGCAGTGAGCCCAGTCAGCCCTGTCCAAGGCACAGCACACATAACAGACCAGTACGGAAAATGCACAACGCTTTCGAACTCCTTTATTTTTGTAGGGTGTTAATATTTCCGGTTGCTAGCACAAGTGAGATGCAGCTAATAGTTAATCTGCTGAGGGGATTGCAGGTGCTCTAACAATCATACCCTTCCTGTCAGGAGACAAAATGCCTAGCTGTGCTTGGAGCACTTTCCATTGAAAAAACACACTTTAGGAGGAGTGCTGATTACACCATTCCATGAAAAATTAAATCTACAGATAATGTTCTGTTTGTAACTTGCCAAGAACATTGCTCATAAGCAATGCAGGAGAATCAATTCCCTCATTAGTAGAAATGAGTATACATCTTTTTATGAATGCTGAGGAATATTATGTTATATGAATTTTTGAGAAAAAAGTCTTTTGATTGAGGAAGTGATTTGTATGTCTTGTCTGATAATGTTATTTCCATTCTAAGACACATTTTGCAATACATAAGGTTCCAAACATGCGGAAAAAATGCTGTTGCTAACATACATGAAGTTGCTGAAGTCAGGCTGATAATATTTTACTTGTAAAGTTAGTATAGTTCCACTAAGGAATATGCATTTGCAATCCAAAAGTTGTGGAGTCATATTTTTTTGAAGTGCTTTTGAACTTATTCTGTGTATTCCTTCAATACTATTCACATTGCTGCTGAGTTGAGGTTCAAAAGATCAAATTATAAGATCTTTTAGTGGCTTGAAAGCAATTCAATCGTGCTTAATGTGCCTGTTACAAAATGTTAGAGGGGAGTGACTGTAATTAGTATTTAAAAATATCGATACTTATCATGCCATCTTGAAAATGAGACAGCAACTTTGTCCAAATCTGGTAGTTATTATGTACTTACTAGCCAAGGAATTTTAAAATTGGCCCAAACCTGTTCTTTCTGAAGCAAGTGGTGAAACTCCAGTTTAGTCAAATAGAAGGAGGATTAGATGACTGCTTGTAAAATCCCATCCATTAATATTCAACTTCAGTAGAAATTTTCCATATGTTCTACTTGCAAGACTAGACGACTGTGTTAACTAATTAGAAGCACTATTCAAATATTTACTATCTGAACTTTCAAACAAATGAAAAGATTAATGAGATTCTACTATTTTTTTCAGAGTTGTTTTTGTAGGAAAAAACCTATACTTTGCTAACTGAAAAATAAACCTATTAGGCCAATGCTTATCAAAATCTCAATACCTGTCCTTAAAAATTCTGAGTAGCTATAAAGAACCTCCCCTCATGCTTGAATATCTGAATACTTGTGGAAGGGACCTCAGGGAGTTAAGTATTACAGGATCCTTTGCTCTTACTCTAAATCTTCAGTAAGTGCAAACTAGCTCCCAAATCTAAGGTTAGCAGCCCTGGTGTTGATTGATATAAATCTTTCTGGTCCTTACCCTTGTCCATGCCCTGAGTAGGAAATAGGCTCTCAGTCTCAGGCTGTGGCCAGTGCTCCAGAGTTGATGTTTGTGGGGTTGTCTCACAAGTCCTGGCTTCAGCAGGGACTCAGCTTCCCTGCATCTCTTGCCCTAAGCAGCTGAGCAAGAACCCACAGATATAGTACCAAGCTGATGAGCTGCAGGCAGCCTGAAAATAAACATACCAAAAAATCCAAAACACCACAAACTGAACAACTTGGAGGGTCTGGTGAACTTGAAGCTTGTCTACAATATGTAATATTGAAATATCATTTGTTCTCCAACCTTAATGCATATGGTATTTGTTGATTGTATTGTAAATTGATTGTAAATGACATTCTCCCTGAGTGGCAAAAGCACTGAAAGCAGCCAGATGGTTAGCAGAAATATATAGTATATTAACAGACCATGACAATTTGCTCCCATAACTTTTCTTGCTGGCAACTGAATCAAATTTTTCAAACTGAGCATCTTGATCTTAAAGGTCTTTTCCAACCTAAATGATTCTCTGATCTAAGTGCACTGGAAAAAATGCGAGTTCTTTAGAAGTAATAGTACAATTATTGTTTTTAGATGTCTTTTCCCCTCTACCTCTCCTGAGTGCTACTACTTCTAATAGAATAAATGGAAAAATACGTAACAATTTAAGTTGCTAAATTATAATACATTAGACTAAAGTTCCTTCTTTCCATTTGAGAGGCCTGGATTGTGTCTGCATACTAAGCCATACTTTTCACAATCTCAAAGAGATATCATATGTACTAGGAAAATTTTTAAATTAACTGAGGCCAGAAGGCACAATAATTGTCATTTAATCTAACATTTCTCTGGGCTAAGCAATCCACACTCTCCCTAGGATGAGGCATACTGGCCATTAGCATAATAAAAAATCTCTTTTTGCAAAACGCCTGATTTGACTCCATTGAAAACTATTCTTGGGGTAGAGATATCTTCTGCATGTCTGAGCGGCTTTATCATGATATAAAGCAGGTGAATATCTGGCCTAAGTTGTGAGAAGGCACCAATTCACAGGCTCTGGATCTGGCTTGCGGCTTTAAACATTTTGATGACACCCTGGAAGGAAGAAAAGATAGCATGAGCATTAGCTCTAGAGCTCACTGCCATGCCAAAGCAATGGGGGTTTTGCTAAATAACTCGGTAAATCATTAACGTGCTGCTGTTAAAAAAATCCTCAGTAGTGAGATGAGTCCCATTGTGAGATGATGCTTCAAAGAAATAATTTGGAGTGGTTCATTGCAGAGACTTAAATTGATGCCTTTCAACTTTGCAATGCAGGCAAAAAGAAATTAGGGTTTAGAAAAAATAATAACCAGAATCTTTAAATGATTCAGTCAACTTAGACACCTGCTATGAGTCTTATAAAAAGAGAGAGTGAGTAATGAATGAACTGTTGTGGAAATCTTGGTATTTTATTGATGAAAATAGGCAAATTCCACAGGAGATGACATTATTGATTAAACAGACACTAAGCTTCAGGAAATTGGGTTTCAGTTTCAGTATCTGCTATATAGACTCCATGTGATGCTGCTATCACTTCACTCCTGTGCTAAGTTTATCGTTAAATCTACAAACCCTGACTGAAACTGGAGCCACATCATGCTACACACAACACAAATACCCTAGAAAAGAACCTCTTCCTCCAAGACCTTCCTGTGCAATTAAGCCACAGAAAGGATAAAAAGAAGATAGGAAGATAGGGTTGCACAAAGCTGCACAGCAGCAGTATTGGATCCTGAAGCAGCAGTCTCCTGGTGCCCAACTCAAGGCCTTTCTACTAGATCGTAGCAAAACCAAGGTTTGACCTAGGTTTGCTCAGACAAATAGACCACACATCTTTCCTTGCTACTGCAGTGAAATCTTAGTTACAGGGGAATCATGAAAAGTAAATGGTCTCTTCAAATACCTTCCAAACAGAATTTTCCTATGATCATAGGATAAGGTTTATCTTGGTTTATTTGTTGCAATCCTTTAGGGAAAAAATGAAATAGAAGATATTTGCTACATTTTCTGTAGCAGGCAGCACCTAAGGAGAATAATATCTTTAAAACTGTGTGGCTGTAAACTCTTGCTTGACATAAGAAATAGAGTCAAACTTCAGTCACATCTGCATATACCATTACTTGGACTGACGTGCAAGTATTCATTCTATACTGTTCATTACTTGGAAATGTCTTGGATATCAATCAGAATGCTGCAATCAGCCTCCAGATTTTTTTTTTTTTGAATGCTTGGGTGCCAAACTCCTTTCAAGTATTTCAGTTTGTGGTGAAACTCTACTCAATGGCTTCTATTATACTAAAATCAGCCAGCAGGAGTTACCCTCCCTGACATTGTCCTACACAGGCAATGGAAAAGAGATCTAGCCCTTGAATACAGCCAGCAATTACAGACTGGGACCAGAGTGCTGATGCGCCAAGGGTGCAGCAATCTGAAAGACAGATTCACTGCAGATCTGACTTATGCATCAATCTTTATCCAGCAAAGTATTTAAACCTTGCTGAAGTCTTAACTACATGCAGATGATTTCATGCTACTCCAAAAGATGAACCTAATTATGCTTTCTGCTGCAATCATTTAGAGATCATCTTTAGGGAGCGCTTCCCATTTGTCCAAATTCAATATCTAAGTAGATACAGGGGAAAATATTGCAGAAGGTTTGTTTTGCTGATAGTGAATTAGACTGAGTGGTGTGTGATAAAAATGTGGTGTGATACATAAAGCGCTTGCATCCCACACTGCATATGAATGCACTGCTTAAATGAATATGGTGAATTCATAATGTGGTGCAATAGCTGCTGAACAGCACATGAACCTTCTGCTTATGTTCATCTCGTGCTGGAGCCATGACATGTTGGAATTTAGACAGGAAGAGCAAGGGTTACCTGCCAAAATTAACTATCTTAGTGCACTGAAAGGAAACAGATCCCCTGCCATGCAGCAGAAGTTATGGCCACTACAGAACGATGTGAATATGAGGAGTCACCTGCCAGACAAGGAGACCAGGGTTTGCTGTGGGACTTGCCTGGTCAATGGACTCCCATCACTCAGGCTAGAGTTTTCTGAAGGAACCTGAAGCATTCAGGCTCCAAAACCTGCAACTCCAAACAGGTGAAGGATTTTATTTATTTGATGGCTTTAGCAAAATAATGATTTAAAGTGTTGTCCCAAGAGAAATGAAGCAATAATTTCAGCTGAAACTCAGCGTTCTTTGTGACTCTCTCATGGCTGCTGATAGGGGGTTTTGTTTTGTCTGTTGAAAACTGCTCCTCTAGTAGGGGTGCTCAAGTTGGCTATGTGATGGAGATGAGATGTCAGCCAACTGGAGGACAGGATACTTAAGGACTTAAACATTCTAGGAGAATTTAAGTCATGGGATCTGAGGGTCTTGTGGAGTCTAGCAAGGATCCTCAGTGCAAACATTCCGATTTCAGAACATATTCATAGGTTATTTGGTCTGCACCCCAGTATATCTTAAGACCTTAAAAAAGTTCATTCATAGTCCTCCTGTACTGTGAACAGAAATCCCTGGGAAATAGAAACAATTAGTCAGAAAGAGATGCAAGTTGGACCTGAACTTGTCTAATGATGTCGCACTACCGTTATCTTGATATTTTGTTGCGGTGGTTAAGCTCTTTCACTGTTAAAAGTGGCACCTTCTTTCATTTAAATTTGTCGTCCTTCTTCTCTCAGCTGCTGTCTTATTACATCTTATTACATCTTTCTCCAATAAATGTATCTTCAATACCCAGAACTTTATCCATATCAAATGATTCCCTTCTTAAGTCAACTTTTGGTTTGGGTTTTTTTTTTTTTTGGTAATTTAAGTAGAGTACAGTAATTAAGCCTATTGGTTCAAGATTTTTTTCTTCATGAAGCTGCAAAATTCTGCATCCTCTCCAACTTTCCAGTATCTTTTCTGAAATGTAAAAATGACTGCGTGTAGTATTTTAGTGGTGGTGTCAGACATGTCCTAGCAAACGCTGCTCTTCATTGGCAAGATGCAGAGTTATGCAGAAGCTTTGTGGCAAATAGTTTAAGGCAAACCATATGAGGAACATATTTTGAGAATTCTTTAAGGACCCAAAATTGGTTCCTTCTACTGGTGACAGCTCCTAAATGCTCCCACGTAACATCCCTTAAGTAAAAGTACTTACTTGGAACAGTACTTAGCCCATATGTAAGCTCTCTGGTGGGGTGCTGTTGTGACTGACTTACTACAAGGAAGAGCCTTACCCTCTCTAGAAATCCCAATGCATAAATATGCTGCATAGGCTCCAATTCTTTTGCTGAAGTTAAGACAGAAAAAGACAACTTTACACACAGGTTGAGTTTTCCTTTTTCCCCTTTCCTCAGTGAGGTGGGCTGTGTTGTCATTTTGGCTGGTATTTTATACAATGGAGATGCACCAGCACGACATTGTAGTGCAGACATCCTTCTTTCAGTGACAAAGTCCTTTGAGCATTCAGGGTCTGTATTGATGCTGGGCGGTTTTCCCAGTGGCTACCAAAGGATTTAGGAGTGCCAAGCTCACCATTTCTCAGTGGTATTTCTGCTTCCAACTTCCTTCAGTCCTTTTTTCAAAGCTCTGCAGCAACACACTCCCATCATGGCAAAGGAGCAAAGCACTGGAAGCAAGACAGAATTTGCTGTCTTGCCTTTGTGCAAAACAAGCACAGAAATTAGGAGAGATTTTTCAGAACAAGAATCTCAAGTAAAGAAAAATACTGTCATATTGGGCATATTGGCTCTTCCTGGAGATACTGTGGGTTTTGAAAAGCTTCTGATTTATCTAGTCTGTTTTGTAAGCCACAGGGGACTGCATGTCATGCTGCAGTTCTGCTTGCTGAGACTGAGGCTTTACCACTCTCTGCTGCTCCTGTCTGCCTGTCAGTATCTCTGGGAGCCTGATTTAGGCTGTGCATTGAGACCACAGAACAGGGTCCCTGGGAGGACCCCTTTCAGGGAGAACTCGTGTCCAGCCCTGCATCCCTGCAGCAGCATTTCTTAGGTAAACAATAAGGTCTACATGTGGTTTTACACACTTACATCCCTACCTATCCCCTCACACACAGGCCAACTGAGTACTTACCACCACTCAGTTCTTTCAGGCCTTTAAAGCAGACTATGAACACCTCCACCACTCCCAGTGCCCTGGGAGCAGCCCATTTATGCCATTTCATGGAGTGAGCAGCAGCTCCAGCAGTCTGAACCCAACCAGCACTGTTTGTTTTGCTACCAGGGGAAAGGACAAATCCTTGAACAAAATGGCCCCCTTTAGGGGCATGATATGGTTTCAGTTCAGATTGTTGATAGGGCAAGAAGCCAGAATTTTTTTGCATGAATCCGTGGGAGCAGAATTTGACCTCTGAGGAGGAAGATTGAATTTATCCATCATCTTCCATTTATCCCTCTATCAGGCAATCTGGGAATGCTGCCCATGGGCGTTTCACCCCTTTGTTGGGACAGAGCTGTATCATTGCATCAGCTGCCTATGTATATTTCTTCTCTGACTGCAGGCAGGGAATCTCTCCCCTGGCTTCCCAGACACGTAACACAAATCCGCCTTCCCCTCATGGGTTGACTTCTTATCTGTTCCTGCATAGTGTACACAGTGCATGTTTATTTCTTCTTGTCCAGCTCATCCTTTGCTACTCTCAGAAGTGTCTTGGTACTTCATTGCTTGAATGGACTCAATAAAATTCCTTGGAAAGGAATGCACAGCTTTTTCTTCTTCACTCGTATCTTATGCTCTAAACTTCATACCCAGAAAGAAAAGAAAAGAGGGAACTCAGCTCTTCAGTGAGAGCATTGATCAGGAGCTTTGGCACTAAGTGCTGCAAAGCAAGCTTGCTCATGCTACCTCCATGCAAGCAGACACCTGCAAACCCAGAGCAAACATGCGCAGAAAATCAGACTTATGTGGGGCAGAGAGGTTGGAAAGACAAATTATGGAAGCAACTCTCACTTAAAGTGCACAATCCAGTGTGAGAACTCATTGGCAGATCAGGCAGTGCAATTTGTATGAACTAATGATCTAGCAAAAACTTACTCTGCAGAATGAAACTTTGTTCATGGATGTCTTACAATGGGTAGTTCAAAGCCAGATGACATAAAGCTACCTCCTGCAAAGTAGAGACATGCTGGAGGTTTTGAAAGGTCTCCCACATAACAGAGAAAACAGGATTAAACAATTCATTTATTCATATATGCTCCAAATGGTTCAAGATTAGATGAGGATTGCAACATACTGCCTAAAACTAGCAGTGGTGCGTTCAGTGAGGAACTGGTGAGGCCAAAGTGACCACATAGCTTCTGAGTGTCTTGGAACGTAAATCTCCTTGTAAACAAAAGAAATATAGTGTTTCTTTCTGCATGCCCAGTAACCCACTGGATTACCAGCTTTGCACTAATAAAAACTTGTTGGGAGGGGAGTCCTTTGAAGGCAGTACCACTTATTCACAGCAAAGGCATCCCTTTGCCTAGATTGCCCTCAGTGTGGTGTGCAGGGTTAAGTTTGCAGTTTGTGTGCATCATCATTTAGACATGAAAAGACCCTTAAAATCACTGTGTCAAGTCAAATCCAGTGGCATTACTGTGATTTTTCATTTCTTCCCAGATGAGAGAAAAACTTGTCTCTCTTGATACCTTCTGATCCACTTGTACGGCTAGGAGAAACGTAGGATTTTGTTCTCTCCTACATGAAGAGCTCTGAAACCCGGATTTACTTCACTAGAAAGCATTTAATCATGGGACTGTGATCTCATTTGGAGTGGATATAGCAATCCCTCTCCTTCTGCATAAGCATTGCATGGAATAGCTAAGAATCAATGGATATCACAGAGGGAGAGAAAACTTGTGTGCCTCTTCACTCTGGGGAGTGGGGCTGTTTGTGAGGAATAGGAACTGGGGTTAGCTGTAGGATTTAAATGCAGTCCTATGCTCTTAACCCAAGGACTAAATCACCCTTCCCCTCAAGCAGATGCTTCTCCTACAGTTACAACCAGCCTGGACTTTTTAGTCATGGTACAATTCACTGCCACTGAGCTGATCAAATTATCGCAGTGTCTGGTTTACTATATCACTGATTAAGTCACAGAGGAGGAAGCTAATTATAGAGGCGCATGCTATTTGCACACAGGGATGCTGGAGCAAGCTCTGCAGGAGGCAGATGGAAGTGTTTTGAAAGAAAAAAAAATGGGAAAGGCATACGGCAGCAAAATAATTTTGGTAGGGAATGCTGCAGCTCTTCTGTCTCGTGAGGCATTTCTTCTGTATAGCAGAGATGGTCTGAGAAACGCCCTCAGAATTTGAGGGTACAGTTCCAAGAAGCTTCTTTAATTTTATTACTGGACATGTGATTATTATGCTACAGACTAGAATAGCTCAAGCTTGGCTTTAATGTCAACCTGTCAGTGTATTCATCACTGAACAAGCATTACATAATTACACTGAATCACAAGATTAGAATATAAGGGATTTGTTTGGGCAGGCAGGGGTATTTTAATACAGAGTGATCTAATTTGTATTGATCTTTCTTTCTTTAACATGTTTAAGGGTAAGCATACTAAGGAGCCAACCATATCATAAAAACAAGGTCTGGAGTCAAATGGAGGAGAGCTGTGGCACAACCACTCTGTGGTTACTTGCTCAAAAGATTCATTGAAGCAAGTGGAACCAATACCGTACCGTGCCCTTCAAATGAAACATTTTAAATGCAAAACATTCTAATATTGTACTTACAACTGACATTTTCTACAATGACCAAGGGTGCCCTCACATTCCAACTTTACAATGGGAAGTACAAGTTTCCAGAATGTGAATCTACCATTGCCTTACTTTATCTCTTGTGTGATGGGTTATAAAGGAGTGTAATAAAGATCTGTTGATAAAAGAGCTTTTAACCCCATTTGTATGTATGTTAAGGCCAGAGAAAGATACAGGGCCAGTGAAGGTTAACCTGCTTTATAAATCCTGTGGAATAAAGCTTTCTGACTTGTCACCATAAGATTAAAAAAAAATTGGTCTGTTGACCAGGAATTCATGGAAATGCTGCTTTGACAGCTTTTCTTGCAAAAGCTGGCAGAGTTTAGCTCACAAACTATAAAATGCTGCCTTTCTTAGAGAAGATTAACAGACAAGGGGGGCTGAAGTGACTTTCCTATAGGACATATATGAATCCCCTGCAGTCACATTATTAAACCCTCAATAGGTCAGCAGAAGTGCAGATAGCACAAGGAGAAGGAGGAATCGGATTACTCCACTTTGGCAAGTTCTGGAAAGGCATTTAGCAGACCATTTTCAGTTTGACAGGATCAGTTAGCACAGTAGGATGGGAGGAAAGCCATAATTTCCTCTCTATGGGAATGACCATTGAGAAATCAGGTGGTTGGAGACGTATAAGCATTTACTTTGTGAGGGTGGGCTTTGAAACGGGACTCATTTATTTTGTCTCTGCTTATAGAGGGCCTAAGTAGCAGTCAGCTAGATTCTGATATTTCTTTTTTGTCTGCAGACTGGTAGGTAATTTTTTGAAAGAAGAATGGGACTAAGGAGTAGGAGATGTGTGAACTACCTCTGTCTGGGGTATCAATAATACCACACCTTCCACATGCTCACTGAAAGCCTGAGTTATTGGCAGACTGTTGCTGCTTGTGGTACAACACTCTTGCCTGGGATTCTGAGGATGAGACAGAGAGACAGGCTGTCAGCACTTGTTGCCACGGAAGAAAGAACAAAGTGCTTGAAAAAAATGCATCTGAGGTATGATGACCCTTCTGCTGGAATACCCTTAGCTTTGTTTGGGCCCATGTGAAACTTGGAAATGCCTTGTGGGAGCATGCTGGAGCCAGGGTAGTCTCTGCTTCTCAGAGAGGAACTGTTGTGGAAATGTCGTGGTATAACCCCAGTCAGCAACTAAGTACCATGCAGATACTTATCTTCTCCCTGACCCCTCTCAGGGGAGGAGAATCAGAAACAAAAAAATAAACCTTGTGGATTGAGATAAGAGCTGTTTAATGATCTAAAGAAAACACAAAATAATAATAATGATGACGATAATAGTAGTAATAACAGCTTTAAAGGAACTCTTCCAGCTCAAACTATATTATGATTATATAAATTATAATGAAAAAGAGACAGAGAGAAATAAAACCCAAGAAAAAACAATTAATGCACAATAGAACTGCTCACCACTCACTGACCAATGCCGAATTAGACCCCAAGCATAGATTGGCACATCCCAACCATCTCACTCCATTTTAAAGACTGAGCATGATGTTCTATAGTGTGGAATATTCCTTTGGCCGGTTTGGGTCACCAGTCCTGGTGATGATCACATGCCAGCTTCTTGTGCAACTCCTTAGTGAAAAAGCATGGGAAATAGGGTAAGTAACTTAAGGGTAACGCTAAGGAGCAATGGCCAAAATATCAGTGTCTCCTCAAAATCATTACAACAGTGAATGCAAAACACCACAGTACACCAACCACTATAAAGAAAATCAGATCTATCCCAGATCAATCCATGACAGGAAAAAACATAAGTAGTTGGTTTCAAAGAACAGCACTGGCCTAACATTAAACCCTCCACAATTTTCTTCTTGGCAGTGGCTTTACGAAAGTGTGGCTTTAGTGCTCTATACAGGATTAGGGTAACGCCTAGGGGTCATGGTTAGGGTTACGCTTAGGGTTAGGCTTGAGAGAACCGCAAAGCCCACAGCTCCAGGCATGCTGCAGCTGAAAAGGGCATGCCTAGGCCAGCGTGGAACTGCCCAACATTGATCCCTCAACAATTTCTCCATGGCAACAACTTCACCCTGTCTTTTGCCGAGGTTTAATTTTATTTCTAGGGGTAGAGTTAGGGTTAGGATTAGGGTAAGGCTTGAGAAAACCACAAAGCCCACAGCTCCACAGACATTGCAGCTGAAAAGCGCATGCCTAGGCCAGTGTGGCGCTACCCCAACATTGCTCCCTAAACCCTTTTCTCCATGGCGCCAGATGCGCTCCGTCCTTCGTCTAGGCTTAATTTAATTCCTAGGGTTAGGGTTAAGCTTAGGGTTAGGCTTGAGAAAACCACACAGCCCACAGCTCCAGGGACACTGCAGCTGCAAAGAGCATGCCTAGGCCAGTGTGGCACTGCCCCAACATTGCTCCCTCAACACTTTTCTCCATGGCAAGTTCTTTACCCCCTAGGTTGCTTAGGTTTAATTTTATTTCTAGGGTTAGGGTTACGCTTAGCGTAAGGCTTTAGAAAACCACACCGCCCACAGCTACAAGGAGACTGCACCCACGAAGGGCATGCCTGGGACAGCATGGAGCTGCAACAACTTGCTCCCTCAACACATTCCTCTGTGGCACACGGCTCACTCCATCCGTCACGTAGGCTTAATTTTATTCCTAGTGTTAGTATTAGGGTTAAGTTTAGGGTTAGTCTTGAGAAAACCATGAAGCTTACACCTCCACGGACACTGCAGCTGCAACGGGCATGCCTAGGCCAGCATAGAACTGCCCCAACATTGCTACCTCAACATTTTTCTCGATGGTATCAACTTCACCTGGTCCTTTGCGTAGGCTTAATTTTATTTCTTTTGTTAGGGTTGAGCTTAGGGTTATGCCTGAAAAAACCTCAAAGCCCACAGCCCCATGGCCACTGCAGCTGTGAAGGGCATACTTGGGCCAGCGTGGCACTGCTCCAAAATTGCTCCCTCAACTCTTTTCTTCATGGCACAAACGACACACCGTCCTTCGCCTAGGCTTGATTTTATTCCTAGGTTTAGGGTTACGCTTAGGTTTAGGCTTGAGAAAACCACAGAGCCCAGAGCTCAAGGGATATTGCTGCTGAAAAACAAATTCCTAGGCCATCATGGCGCTGCCCAAACAATGCTCCCTCAACCCTTTTTTCCATGGCATGAACTTTACCGTGTTTATTGTTTTTTTAGGGTTAGGGTTGTGCTTAGGGTTAGGCTTCAGACAACCAGAAAGCCAACAGTTCCAAAGACACTGAAGCTGCAGAAGTCTTGCCTAGACCAGCTTGTACCTGCCCCAACTTTCCTCCCTATACAATTTTGTCTGTGGCACCAACTTCAGCCCTCCTTCGCCTATGCCTAATTATATTCCTGGATTTACTCTTACGCTTAGGGTTAGGCTTCAGAAAACCACGAAGCCCAGAGCTCCTGGGACACTGCAGCTGCAAAAGACATGCCTAGTACAGTGCGGCGCTGCCCCAACATTGCTCACTCAACACTTTTCTCCATGCCACCAACCAACATCAAAAAGTCCAACATCTCGGTTTAATATTATTTTTCAGGTTAGGGTTAGGTTTATGTTTAGGGTAAGGCTTCAGAAAACAACAAAGCTAAGAGTTCCAAAGGCACTGCAACTAAAAAGCATGTGCCTGGGCCAGCGTAGAACTGCGACAGTATTGCTCCCTTAGCACTTTTCTCCATGGCACTGACTTCACATCGTCTCTCGCAGAGGCTTAATTTAATTCCTCGCGTTAGGGTTAGGATTAAGCTTAGTGTTAGGCATGAGAAAACCACAAAGCCCACAGCTCCAAAGACACTGCAGCTGCAAAGGTCATGCATAGGCCAGCATAGAACTGCCCCAACATTGCTCCCTCAACACTTACAACCATGGCACTACTTGACCACGTCCATCGCCTATATTTAATTTAATTCCTAGAGTTAGGGTTAGGCTTGAGAAAACCACAAAGTCCACAGACACTGCAGCTGCAAAGGTCATGCCTAGACCAACGTAGAACTGCCCCAATTCTGCTCCCTCAACACTATTCTACATACCCCCAACTTCACTCCTCATTTGCCTACGCCAAAGGATATTCTTGGATTTCGTATTACGCTTAGGATTAGGATTCAGAAAACCACAAAGCCCACAGCTCTAGGGACACTGCAGCTGCAAAGAAAATGCCTAATACAGTGTGGTGCTGCCCTAACATTCCTCCCTCAACACTTTTCTCCATGGCACTACTTGACCACCTCCATCGCCTATGCTTAATTTAATTCCTTGAGTTAGGTTTAGGGTTGCGCTTAGGGTTAGGCTTGAGAAAACCACAAAGTCCACAGCTCCACAGACACTGCAGCTGCAAAGGACAGGCCTAGGCCAGCGTAGAACTGCCGTAACATCGCTCTCTAAACACTTTGGTAAAGTGAACAAATTTCACATTTTACATCGCCTAGGCTTAATATTACTCCCAAGTTAAGGGTTATGCAAAAGGTAAGGCTTTAGAAAACGACAAATCCTACACTTCCAAAGGCACTAGAGCTGCAAAGGGCATGCCTAGCCCAGTGAGGAACTGCCACAACATTGAGCCCTAAACACTATTCTCCACAGCACCAAATTCAGCCCTCCTTCACATGTACCTGCTTATATTCCTGGATTTACTGTTACACTTAGGGTTAGGCAACAGAAAACGACAAAGCCCAAAGATCCAGAGATACTGCAGCTGCAAAAGGCATGCCAACACCAGCGCAACACTGCCCAAACATTGCTCCAACAACGTTTTATTCCTTGGCACCAGCCCTACCCCCGGTGGCTTTTGACCCCTGCCTGCGTTCAGGGTGATGCTACCACTTAGGGTCTGGATGAAGAAAANCTGCGACAGTATTGCTCCCTTAGCACTTTTCTCCATGGCACTGACTTCACATCGTCTCTCGCAGAGGCTTAATTTAATTCCTCGCGTTAGGGTTAGGATTAAGCTTAGTGTTAGGCATGAGAAAACCACAAAGCCCACAGCTCCAAAGACACTGCAGCTGCAAAGGTCATGCATAGGCCAGCATAGAACTGCCCCAACATTGCTCCCTCAACACTTTCCTCCATGGCACTACTTGACCACGTCCATCGCCTATATTTAATTTAATTCCTAGAGTTAGGGTTAGGCTTGAGAAAACCACAAAGTCCACAGACACTGCAGCTGCAAAGGTCATGCCTAGACCAACGTAGAACTGCCCCAATTCTGCTCCCTCAACACTATTCTACATACCCCCAACTTCACTCCTCATTTGCCTACGCCAAAGGATATTCTTGGATTTCGTATTACGCTTAGGATTAGGATTCAGAAAACCACAAAGCCCACAGCTCTAGGGACACTGCAGCTGCAAAGAAAATGCCTAATACAGTGTGGTGCTGCCCTAACATTCCTCCCTCAACACTTTTCTCCATGGCACTACTTGACCACCTCCATCGCCTATGCTTAATTTAATTCCTTGAGTTAGGTTTAGGGTTGCGCTTAGGGTTAGGCTTGAGAAAACCACAAAGTCCACAGCTCCACAGACACTGCAGCTGCAAAGGACAGGCCTAGGCCAGCGTAGAACTGCCGTAACATCGCTCTCTAAACACTTTGGTAAAGTGAACAAATTTCACATTTTACATCGCCTAGGCTTAATATTACTCCCAAGTTAAGGGTTATGCAAAAGGTAAGGCTTTAGAAAACGACAAATCCTACACTTCCAAAGGCACTAGAGCTGCAAAGGGCATGCCTAGCCCAGTGAGGAACTGCCACAACATTGAGCCCTAAACACTATTCTCCACAGCACCAAATTCAGCCCTCCTTCACATGTACCTGCTTATATTCCTGGATTTACTGTTACACTTAGGGTTAGGCAACAGAAAACGACAAAGCCCAAAGATCCAGAGATACTGCAGCTGCAAAAGGCATGCCAACACCAGCGCAACACTGCCCAAACATTGCTCCAACAACGTTTTATTCCTTGGCACCAGCCCTACCCCCGGTGGCTTTTGACCCCTGCCTGCGTTCAGGGTGATGCTACCACTTAGGGTCTGGATGAAGAAAACCACAAAGCCCACAACTCCAGAGAAAATTCAGCGGCAAAGGGCAGGCCAAGGCCCGCGTGGCACAGCCCAAACATTGC
>VZRF01001522.1:0-88094 GCA_013396875.1 Vireo altiloquus
GTCCATGCCTCCTTGTCCCCCCATTTTTTCTCATCAAATGGACCGACATGCAAGCAGAAACAGCAGTCATGTATGAGACCCAGGCACAATGGGGAGGAGATTACCTTGAGCTGTACATTAGTCTAAGGCTGCCCTGAGAGCCAGTTCTGCAATCAGGAACTCAGCAGCATGTATGCTTTGTTGAGAACTGCTTACATCTGGAGGTCTCAGAGGGGATGATTCATATTCCTGCCCACTGGGATGCTGATTCATCTGAGGCAATGAACAATACAGTGACAAACAACATCTATCAACAATTCACAAACTGCACGAGAAGCACAGGGCAGTGAGAAAATGTTCTGTTACTAAACAGCTCCAGAATGCATAACCATTCATGGGGATAAATAACCACATAGGGAATCATATTTGGGATACAAGATATCCTAGGCTGGATGCAAAACCTCTCTTTCATTTGGAACAACAACAGGGTCCACTTGACACCTGCCCATGAGAACAAAGCAGAGGTCTGCTTCATAATCCAAGGCACCACCCTCCTCTTTGCTCCAACTGCTGTAAGACCAGGCAATACCTTCAGGACAGAAAGGCTGGGAGCAGATGCTAAAATCCAAGCAGGTGTCTGAAACTGCCTCTTGCACCATAAAGAAAGGCAGAGCTAATGAAGGAGTGAGTTTGATTGATCTGGTTGGGGCAGAGAATGGGAGGGTTAAACACTGCCAAGGAGATTTTCAACCAACAGACAGGTGGTCCCGTGGCCTCACCTCTCCTCACCTCACCTGCTTTCTGACCTTCCCCCGCTACGCCCATCCAAAGACCCAACCAACTCCCACTCATCATTTCACACTTCTCCATGAAAAATCCCTGCATGCAGTAACTGCAGACTGCCCAATGTCAGGGTTGGTGCTCCTTTCAGGATAAGCTTCTCTTCCAGCTAATACATGCAGAACCTGTAAATAAGAAGAGATGATGGCATTTCTCGGGCTGACTCACAAACTGACTGGGTCCCAGCACATCCAAGCTCTGGTGTGCACTTGGGAAGCTGGGCTTCAGGGCACTGGAGCCTCCATCTCCTCTCTACCAGCTGCATGCCAAATAAGGCAGCTTCTGGCTCTAAGAGTGCACTTAATGTGAGGCAAAGAGGGGAATCTTGCTTTTGCTTTCTAAGGCTAGCACCTTGTCGGCCAGAGAATTTGCTGGAAATACCAGGACAAAGAGAAAGATTTCTCTTGATGCTGAGACCAATGAGCCTGTCTGGTCTGCGACACCATTCTTTGTCTGAAGTTGTGCCACTGGGTCATATTGTGGCATGGTACTCTGGTGCAGGACGCTGCATGGGGATGCTTATTCCTTATGTCATCTCCATTGCTGCTTTGCCTTTGGGAACAGCTGGGAGGAAATCCAGACACCATGAAGGTTTGGGTAGCTGTGACACACACCACAGGAAATGTTCTGGGTGGTGGGATATAAATGAACTAGGTGTGTGTTGGGGAAAGAACAAAGACATGGTCCTTAGCAAGCAGGGTAGACATCAAGCAGTGGACAGAAAGAGGAAGAAAAACATTTGAAGTGCTGCCTTAGCAGCATTTTGCTGCCATGAAATGTGGATCACAACTTTGCAGTAAGGAACATCTGCCTCATCCTGCTGTCCTTTGCATAGGAGTTTCATGTCTCTGGGTCTTGGGACCTGCTGCTGAAGGCCATAGCCGGTAGTGTAGCAAATGAGCTAGTCCTTTGAAAAATACTTATGGACTAATTCCCAGATCCCTGATATTTATCACTGCAGACCTGCATCTCAGCCCTCTAAAGTGTGAGCAACACATGGAACAATGTAGCCCTCTAGCTGGCCAACTTGTTTCTATGCCCCACTTTCTAAATGCTCCCTTGATTGCAAAAGCCAAGACAAACCTAAAGGCCCACAGGAAAGTTCCTTCCTGGTAATAGCAGTAAACACCAACAGTAAACACAAACAACAGTTGGCAGAACAAGAAATGTAGTAAGAAATTTCTTCCCCTTGCCAAAGTGGAAAATGTATGCATAGAACAGAACGTGCAACTGAATCCACAGTCTTTAATGAAAGCAAAGATTCGTTTTGGGCACAGGTACATTTATGATTGTCCCCACACCCTCTTCTTCTCTCCCTCTAAAAATTATTTTAGTTAGTGAAATGTAAAACCACACAAAGACCAGAATACATATTCACACATCAGAGAGTTTGACATTTTTTTCCTTAAGAAAATGTCACACATTTAGAATTATTGACTGTTAAGTCCAGTCAGTACAGCAGAAATATTCTACATAGATCATTGGCTGGAATGCACAGTACAACATTTGTGAACACACATTTGTGAACTGTCACAAAAGACACCTGGATGAACACTAACAAGTGTAGTAGATCTGTCAAACCATATTGCAAGCATCTGCAAAAAAACAGTCTGAGGCAGATGGGGAATTACCAGAACGTGGAAGAAAGATGTTAAAGCACATGGGAACCTGCTACAGTCACTTTTCTCTAGAGCCATTGCTGCCACTAAAAGGTCAGGAAACGGGAACTGCTCCTTGTCACCTGAAACTTTGCTTCTGTTTCACAGGGATTGATGTCACACTTTTAATTCCAGACCTGAGTCACAGTAATTTTGCTTGCACTGGAGCAAGGAAGAGAAGGACAAACACACACCCTAGAGCTGACTAGCTCAGTCACTAGCAGAGCTCACTTTTGCAGACCTGCATGGTAAAACAGCTTGAGATCAGAGGTGTTGCCTGTAAAAAGGGCACAAAATTTAAAAAAAGAAACAAAGCAGAGCTAAAATAAAACAAACCAAAAAACCAAAACCAAAACCAAAACTGAGATAACATGATTTTATACAGCCTTCAATAAAGCTATAGTCAATGATACAGTATTGTTCACATTACACTTATTAAGGCTTTGACTACTGGTCTTCTACATGCACATTTTATATACATATAATCCTCTGTGTGTGTATATAAATTACTTTACTTTTCTTGTTCTAAGCAAGAAAATATTTTCATGCATTTGCTTCTCCTAGTATTCACAATACTTGGACCATATTCTATTCAAGGATTTCTGGAGAGGGCTGTGTCTATTTATTATCAATCTGAAAATGCCCTTATCTCCAGGAATGTAGTTTGTGCCTGACAGTGGCACTGGCCCCACACTTCTCCACAGTCATACACCAGAGAGGAGGTGCCACCCCAAAGCCTGACAGCACAATGGTTATGTAAACATAGTAATCCTTGGATTATAAATACTTTATTAAAGCTAACATACCTCAGCTTTTAGCTCATAATTGCCCATGAGTGCCTTAATGAAACATTCAGAATAAAGTATTTTTTTTCCTCCCATATCAACTGCTCAATTACAGCAGTTCCCCAAAACCACATTTTTCTTTATTTTTTTCTGAAAGAAGCACCAAGCTACCTCTTAATTCTTCAAGTCTGTGGCTGGGTAGCTTTCACGAGCAAACAAGAACATGTCTGAGCCTAATAGCTCTAAGTTCTCTCAGTCAAAGTCACCATCTCACTCGCACCCTTGCCATGAAGTTAAGAGACTTAGCCATGCACCAGTGACAAATGAGGAGGAAGTAGAAACCAGAAGAGTTCTTCCATACCTAGTCCCATGCCTGCAGCTTGCACACATTTGACAGGTTCCCAAAGATCACCAAAGCATGGCCTGTGTCCCTCTGCCTCAGGGACACCCTGACTCCCCCTGCCTCGGTGTTTCCTTGAGTGAGATGTTCTGGCCACCTGAAGTTGCAGAGCACTCCTAGGTTGTGGTGGGGAGCCTTGGGGAGAGCAGCTCAGCTGTGAAAAGGAAGGGCTCATAGGGAAGTGGTAGTAAAGAAAGGAAGCAGCTTAAAGAAGGCTGAGAAAGCAGGCATGGGTAGAGTGAGAAGGAGAGATTCCTTATTTAAGATAAGGCCTGGACTGCTGCCACAGCCCTCTGAGCTGCCTTGCGTGGTGGTGTAACTGGAGCATGCTGTCAGCACTCCTGTTACTAAGCTTTGCCACCATCACACAGTCACACCTTGCAACCCACCACAGCATTTCCATGTCAGCCACCACCCTTCCCTTGGGCACTGCACTGAAGTACTTCCATTCAACTTATACCATGACAATTACTGCAAACCAAATATGTCCCCAGCCTTGCTCTCCACTCAACAATAAGCAAGACAATAAATAGACAGGACAAGAAAGAGTAATGCAGGCACAGCCATCTGCTTGTTCTCTTATTGCACAGAGTATTTGGGGCAGGTAGGGGAGAGTGAGTGGCTCACAAAGTCCTTTGAAAAAATCCTACTGGTTGTCTGTCCAGATCACCTGCTCCAGAAAATATGTTCAGACAGGTCATGTGGATGCTTGGGACATGTCACCTAGAAACAAGATGTGCAAGAGATGAAGGCTATTCTCAATTCAAGTTCAGTCTTCATTCAGCCCCATGGAAAATTGTGCAAAATACAATGTTTATGCCCTGGCAGGTATGATTAAAAGATTATTTTTTGGTCCTGGGTATGTTAACAAGAAAGGACCATGCTAATAATTGCAGAGGCAAACCTTTGAGACTGGAATTAGTTTTAGTTACAGAAAATACTGTACACCGCTTTTGGCCAAGTGCACAGAAGCTTAAAAAAAAAAAAAAAAAGACAAAGACCACAGTTAAATATCTTGATCTTCAGATGGGGAATGTCTGTGAGGAGCAGTCAAACTATTTTCTCATGTGCAATGCATCCTGAAACTTGGTACTTATGTAACGGGCATGAAATCCTTTCTTGTTGATGGTGTCATCTGTGTGGAATCGAATCATGATGGAATCCCCTGCAGAGTAGATTTCTTCCAGAGGCTGCAGAAAAGGAAAGACAATAGTACAGAGTGGTCAAGTATGCAGACTAAATAACTGTCTGCACTATGATACTTTAAGTATCATGGAGAGTTTAAGCCCACAGTGAAGACAGATTGGCCAGTAAACATGAAGACTTGAATGCTCAGTACCTCCTGCCCTGATCTGTCCTCCTAAGCATATTCCTTTGCTCTTTATGTTTGAAGACTGATGCCAGTCCACTCTGAAATCCCAGTTCTTCCAGTTACTTTTTTCACAGGACTCCCCGGATATTCTTTTTCCAGTCTTCAGATTTATTCTAATTTGTCATTGTCTTTTCAGGAAATGATATAATTCAAACTGGAACCTGTTTGGCAGATGAGGCTCTCCCAGCATTCAAATAACTCAGGTACTTATCTTACATGACAATTCTGGTTATGTCTCACACTGTTGTGACCTACTACAATCTCCTTGTGCTTCCCTTTCCCAGCCATTCTTCATTTGTCAGTGTGCAGGTAGGTAGATTACTACCCAGCTGCCCTGAACTTCTTCACACCAAGCTGCTATGCCTTTGTTACTTTCCAGACCATTTCCCCAGTTTGAGAGAACTTCTTCCACACACCTACTCCCTGATTGTCTCTCTTTAAATTCAGTAAGAAACTTCTCTGTTTCATTGCTGAAGTCCTAGAGAAATCAAACACAGACCTTCTGATTTCAAAAACCACACACCATTACTCATGCTAAAGTCACTCCTGGTAAAATGGTGATGCAGGTGACAAGTTTAGGAGACAGCATGCCATCCTGGAGGCAGAAAGCAGCTCTATGTCCCTCCACTGTTCACCCTTGCCATAGATAGCATGGCCACAACATAACTTAGCTTCATCCAGGAAGCAACTGAGGATGAAACTGGCCTTTGGGAGTAATTTCCCACATTTACACAACACTTTCATGGCAGGGTTGGGGCACAGCAGCGTGGCAGTCTCATGCTGCTGTACAAGGCCCTGGGCTAAAAATGGACAGTCAGTCAGCAAGAATTTTCCAGCGAACTCTGTGCATCAGATAATATGGCTGTGATCTCCTGTGGAAGGGGAAGAAGCAAAACTCAGCCACAAAGCATTCTCAGTATCAGTTTGTGACAGCTGCCCCTCTCCAAAAATGGTATGAGGATACTTTCTTGCCACCCTCATCGATCCCTCTGAAATCACCACCATCATGGCTTACCCCTGAGCCACAGAAGCGTCCCAGACGGGGTGCAGTGCTGTCGTAACCATCGTAAATCTCCATGTAGTCGTACCCACAGTCAGCCTCCTCCTCTATCTCGAATATCTGGAATATTAGCTCCACCCCATAACCATCTTCAGCTACAATCACCCATTCACAGTTGGCTTGACCTGGGTAGTTGTTGTCCCCAAACTGAGCATGGGAATATAGGTCCTTAGCTTGTACTTCAGCCTTTAAGAGCCCACCGCACTCTAAAGGGAGAAAAGGATACAGAACAGTCTCTCAAAGTCCATACTCACAAAAAGACTTTTGGGTCAGTCATGAGCAGAGAAGATCTCCAGCTTGAAGTGCAGTAGGAAAGGTAATTAAACAGAGCACCAAACTACAAAAAACCAGTGAATTCTATAGTCACCCACAAATCCAAAGACCCACATAGCTTTGAGAAGCTTGGTTCTTTTGGTACAGAACACACATGGAAAGAGGTGACCAGTTTAAACTGGCAGCATGGGGTTCTTGACACATACTCTCAGAAAATGTATTGTTTTAGAAAGCAGTTGCTTTGTCCTGTAGATGACATTCTAACCCCAAGTACTTTGTCAGCAGGAAACGGAAGCACATCAAAAAACTGGGGACCAAAACAATCCTTTTCTGCCCACATAATGCACAAAGTAGCCCAGTGTTTGTGCAGAACATATGTGCTTTAGCAGTTTTCCCACAGACAATGAGGAAGACGCCTCTTCACCAGTGTCACATGCACAGCCACTCCGAGCATGCTTCATCTGTTTACAGTGGCAGGGATTTAAAAGAAATGAATGTTGGCACAACACACCCACCCCTGTGCTGCCACAGATAGGAGAAGCAAGTTGTGTCTGTCCACAGCACAGCTCTGCTTCTACCATAATCAGTCTAACCCGGGCCTGTTCTGAGAGTGGGCCAATACATGGGCTAAATTGCATAACTTCCTTTTCCAACAGTTGATGGGGACCAGAAGAGATTCTTGCTCAACCTCCAATTTAAACAAAAGAGCCTGAGCCAAGAGACTTCTGAGCTCTGATGAGAGCTGGTATTTATGGTATGGCGTTGGCAACGGTCTGGGAACTGAATATACAACCTCTTAAAATTTAGGCTAAGCTTATTTGGGAGAAAGGTGTGTCTGTTTTTAATTAGTAAAAAATGCAATGAGACTTGATGACATCTTATGGCACTGGGGTACTGGCAGGCCACCAGCAACAGCTTACCTGTGCTGTGCTTTGCCTGGAAACCTCTCCTTTGCACAGAAGCATCAGAGTAAAACCTGAGGAACATCTTGTTGGTAGAAGCCACTACAGGGTCGGGTTTCTTGCTGCCACAGAAGCGGCCAAGGATGGGTGACTTGCTGTTGGGCCCATCATACATTTCTAAGTGGTCATAGGCACATTCTTGGTGCTGCTCAATCTCAAACTCATTGAAGGTCTAGAGCAAGAATATGGAGAATTAAGACAGCTGTAAATCTGAGTATGCAATTTAACATAAGGTGAAATGCCAAGTGAAAACCAGATCAAATAGGACATACTGTCCCGCTCTCCCCACCAACTAAAACAGAATAATGGGCTTTCAGACAAGAGTGATTTTAGATTGGCAAAGATCAGAATTCTGTATCAATGTGTTGCCTCAGCCTTGCTGCCTCACATGGGTGCATGACAACAGTTATCAACTGCAAGCCTTAGAACACTTATTTTTCTGGCTGGAAATTCTGCCCAGCACACCAGATGGGCTGTTCTGCAATATTACTTCCACTAAGCACAGGGATTATTTCCCCCCAGTACATGGACCATCTGCACAGCTTTGGGCATGTCCTGCCATTTGCATCAGGCCATGTCGTAAAATGGGCCTGACACCTCTCCCTCAGAGGGGCTGAGGGCTGGCTCAGCCACCGCTTTATGTGGATATGGCCCCAACAGAGTGGCTCACAAGGAGGGGTAGGGGTGGGAGGGCATTTATGACATCTGTTTACAGAGGGCAATATTCCACAGTTGTCATCTTCTGGAGTCTCCTCCAAGTTGCCTCTCCTCTGCCTTGTGTCCCTCTGAGACCTTCTGCCCTTTTGCAAGCCAGGGCAGCCTCCCAGGAAACTCTCCCTCAGGAGCCTCAAACCAGACCTGAGGGCATAAGCCTCCTGCTCACACAGTGGTGGTGGGAAGTCACTTCAGCTCCTCACAACCCAGCCTGCTTCTTGCCTCACACTCCCACTGTCCAGTTACTCACTACTTTCACTCGGTGGCCAGGTGTTGCAGAGATGTCCCAGGTGCACTCCTTCCGGCTGGGATACTTGTCAGGCCAGTTGGGACTGCTCATTGTTCCCTCTGCACCACTCAGCTTGTGCTCGCAACCAGCTTGGGAGAGAGAAATTGCATTGGGGCAAATCTCACATGGCAACCCTGTAGAGTCCTACATGGTCTTTATGCACTGAGACCCTCTACAGGGTAGAGACAGGGAAGGCTTCAGTCACCAAACAAGACCTTTTAGTACTATTCCATAATTCTGGTGGGTTTGTCTATATTTTTTTTTGAGCTAACTTGGCAGATGGTTAAATGGACCATCTCACTCTGGGCCTCATTAACCTAATCTATATCCTCACACCCTAACCTGTTCTCCTGCTGCTTCACCTATCTGCCCTGTTCCTAGGGCCATGATGTCAACCCCTCCACAGTGTTGGCTTTGGTGCTATCTCAGCCTCGCATTGTTTTGCCAGTTTAGGAAGCTGAATCAGTTCCTGGAGAGGTCAGACAAGGACCAGAGACCATACCCAGGAAGGCCATGGGAGCACACAACAGGGATAGGGGTGCAGAAAGAAAGGTAGTTTCAGCACTAGCAAGTGGTTAGATCAGCCCATCCTTTCTCTTCTGACTCAAACACAATAATTAAATGAAGCAGCAGTAACCAATCTAATGATGATGCCCCACAACTGCTCCCTTTGCAAGTCTAACTTCTCATCCCCACCCTGTCCATCCCCTCTGGGCATATAAAGAGCAAGACTGGGAAATGGGAATGGTTTCTAGGCAGTTTTTCAGCTAGCGGGGGCTTTTTCAGTGCCCTTGCCTGGCACGCTGTACAAACTTCCTTCCAGCACAGGGCAGGAAGCGCCCTGAACCGAACTGTGTTTGAAGTACCTTGGCTGTCCTGAGGGCAGGAGTGGGGATTTTACCTTCTTTACAGTCATGGCCGTTTTCATGCAGCATGAAGCCATTTCTGCACTGGCACACATAGCTCCCAAAGGTGTTGATACATTCGTGCTGGCAACCACCATTGTCTTTGGAGCATTCGTCCTTGTCTGGGCAGGATCAAAGCAATAAACACTGAGTTGACAGAGACACAGGCTACCACAGTCACCAGCTGAGAGCCCCATACCCAGGCTGGCAGAGAGCAGTGCAAATCTCCAACTCTACTGCTGGATTAGTCCAGTCAGCTTTTTAACCCAGATACTATTCTCTTCAACTGCCTTATATTCCATAAAATGTATCACAGATGTGTTCTATTTTCTAATGTAAGTTTATTGACTCCTGTCTAAAAGAAACCTAGAATAGCACCTCATTCTTTAAAAACAAAGTCCAGGAAAAGTATCACACAAATGCACTTGCCTAGGTAAAAAATCCACTTTATATTTTCAAGTTCTTATGTGCTTCAATGAGCCTCCATTTCTAAATAGCTCTGTCTGAGCACAAATAGCCAGATGGTGAAGAAGATCTAAGGTATGAGCTGCTCCCTGAAGCTGAAATATGCCCCAGTGGATCTTCACTCCCGTGTGTTCAGGACTATGCATTCTTCAATCCCACTTTCTGAGCATAGGATCTGCTCATGGTTTCCAGTCCAATTTAATTTATAAGAAGTTTATCTCAAATTTTTCTTGGGACAATGCCCTCCCTAGATCTCATTAACTCCATCTGTCTCCTCCCTCCAAATGTATTTCTAGATGCATCATACCCATCTCATCCTTCCTCCTGTTACATTTAATAAGTCAAACCCTTAGCCCTGATTCTACTCTGCACCTGTCCTAATTCAAGGCCATTTTGCCTGATCATTCTCCTCAAAGCATTAATACTCCTAGGACTCTGCTGAAAAGACAGAATGAAATTGAATTTCTGCTTTCAAATGACATACAGTTAACTTCCAGAACTGCCTGCCAACAAGGTACATCACCAACACAAAGGACTGAGAACAGAGGATGAGAAACTTCCACTAGTACACACTGCTTTGATGGGAATGATTGCTATATAGAACACTACTGGAAATTTTCTAAATCTTCTCGTTTCAGAAGAAAAAGCTTTCCTTTAATACTCTATGAGCAGAAATAACTTCTAAGGTTAGGTTCCACATCACTTCCTGCTGTGGAAGGAATGGAGGCATTGATACAACTCGTGCATCTTGCTGAGACCACACTGTGAAACTGGACCGTACACTGCACTGAGAAGCCAAGATGAAGGTGACACAGCACAGAGCAAGTATGCTTTTAAGTTTCATGAATCATGTCAGGCTCTGACAGGGCGTAGAAGAAAGTTCTCCAAAACCAAGATGTTTGGTCAGGCAAGACAGCTAAGCAAGTAAAAGAAAATAGTCACATACCAGAGAAGTAGTGAACTTTAAAGCCTTTCTTGGAGACGGTGTTGTCTGATTTGAACTCCAGTCTCATGTTGTTGCCATATGACGTGATTACTTCGGGCTTCTCTGAGCCACAGAATTTGCCATGTAGCTTGGAATCAGAAGCCAGCTCACTGCGAACCTCAACATAGTCATATTTACAGACCTGCCAAGAGAGGAAGAGATTTCTCAGCTCTGTGGCCTTGGGACAGAGCATTTCAGAGGAAGGGGACAGAGACTTCACTCAGAAGGAAGAGGAACAGCCTTGTACCCAAATACACTCCTAACTTGCCAAGATCTCCTCTGTCAGTTTTTTCACCCCTTCACTTGCTGCCCTGATCTTAAAGCATGGGTGTGTTTTTCAGAATAGCAAAGGTTCCACTGAATTTACCAAAAGTAATTATTTCAACCATATCCAAGAACCTGACAGTGCTGAATAAGGCTTAGCAGCCTCCTGCATTAAGGAAGTTTCACTGCTCCCATTTACAGTAGGGAAACTCAGACCTGAGTGCTTTGTACAAACTCTGCCCTGCATGGCAGAGAACACTCTTCTACTATTATTTCATTAATCCTTGAAGAACTCTACCTCATTGTTCATTTCCAACTATTTCCCTGCAAAGGCAGCACTGGGGAGGTGGGAGACAGAATGCCTATTAGGGACGGAAAATACCTACAACTATGCAAAACTAGTAGAGAAAAGAAGCCTATTGTGCTGGTTTTGGCTGGGGTAGATTTAATTTTCTTCACAGCAACTGGTACTGGGCTGTGTTTTGGATTTGTGCTGAAAAAAGGGTTGATAATATCAAGATGTTATGTTATTGCTGAGCAGGAGTTGCACAGAGACCTTTTTTGCTTCTTGTACTGCTCCACCACCAAGGAGGCTGGGGGTGCTCAGGGAGCTGGGAGGGGACACGGCCAGGAGAGCTGACCAAATTCCATACCACAGGACATCATACTCAGTATATAAACTAGGGGCAAGTAGAGGGAAGAAGGAGGAAGCGGAGACATTTGGAGTGACACTGTTTGTCTTCCCAAGTAACTATTACATGTGATAGAGCCCTGCTCTCCTGTAGATGGCTGAACACATGCCTGCCAATGGGAAGTAGTGAACTAATTCCTCATTCTTCGTTTGCATGCATGGCTTTTGCTTTATCTATTAAACTGTCTTTATCTCAACCCATGAGTTTCTCTCACTTTTACCTTTCTGATTCTCTCCCACATTACAATGGGGGAAAGTGAGTGAGCAGTTGTCTGGTGCTTAGTTGCCAGATTGGGTTAAACCATTGCACCCACTCACAATAGAACAGCTTTAATCCTTCCACTCTAGAAAGAAAGCAAATCCAGACTTGAAGGAGAACAGTCACTGTTATTGGTGTAATTATATCGAGGGTGGGAAAACAACCAGAAGCTCCACCAGTAAGACAGAGCCTCCTCTTCCTTGTGCCCCAAGGATTTATCCAGTTCTGATTTAGCCAATAGTCCCACCTCTGAGATGCAGGGACTGGTTACGTACATCATTGCCTTCCAGCTCAAACACTTCGAACTGCAGAGAGATCCGGTACTGGGCTGGAGCTACCACCTGCCAGACGCAGTTTTTGTTAGTAGGATATTCCTTGGGCCATCCAGGGCTAGTAATGGTCCCATTGAGCTTGGTGATGAAGCCCCCACAGGCAGCTGGAGAGGCAATAAATGAACACAAGTTTTACTTGGTTCTGTTCAGACACACAGATTGGGGCACAGTGTTAACTAGTAAATGAACCAGATCCTGGTTGGTGGCACATTTCAAATCCTAGCCTCCAGAACAGGCTTAAAATGCTGGGAAGTATGAAGAAGACAGAAACTTCACCTGCTGTAAAGCAGCAGTCAAACACACTCAGTGAGGCTATGGCCCTGAGAGCCACCATGTAAGACTAATTTCCTTTGTAATCTTTATCCTTGAGCTTACTGTGAATCAGTTTACTTGACATGCACAATACAGTTGTAAAGGCCAGCTTGGTAAATTCACCTACACTAAGTGCTACAAACTTGCTACTTACTATTGCAAGTTTATCAGTAATGGAATAATTACAAGATAACGGAATCCTAAGAAAGACACTCCTGCCAACTCTTCAGTGATTTATTATATACAGACTGAATCTTCTCAAGGGAAAGCTGAAGACAAAGTCAAGGCTTTGCTTTATTATCCCATCTCCTTTAAAAATTTAGGACATCTCAGCTTCATCCTCTTTTGGGAGGGCAAGGCTGTTACCTCAAAGGAGTAAATGTCAATTTGCTGCAAAATTCTATTTGCAACAAAGGAATTTTTTTTCTATTTTTTTCCTGCTGTTTCTTGAGAGTAAAGAGTTATGGGCGCATCTTCAAAACCCACAGGGATAAAAGCTTTCTGTGTCTTGTTCCCAGAATCATTTTGCATTAAGAGGACTAACCCAAGAGAGCAGCTTCAATATAAATAGAGTTGCAAGCAAGTGGCTTTGGAGAAAAAAAAGCAATTTACTCTGATGTATATTACTACAGTTGCAAAGATATCCTTTCTGCTTTGCCCATAAATGAAGATTAAAATAGGAGGTTTAAGAGTGAAGTTCAAAAAAACCCTGCTAAGTTATAGCAACCGGGTTGCTCAAAAATGCAAGAAATTACTTAAAAAAAAAAAAAGGCTTTCAAAAGCCTTTTGCACACACCTGACTCTGCCCTCACCAAGTGGACAGCACTCTTACCCAGTTTGACAAAAGCAGAAGTCAGGGCAAACCAGGTGATGTTGAGAGCTCCACTGATGCATGGGGAGTTCCCTACAGGTCCCTAAAGACAGAGTTTTGAGATAAGAACAATGGATGGATTCTAAGAACACCAACAGCTGTATCGTTGGCAGAAACACTTGTTGCATGAGATTAACTCTCTAGAAAGCTGACACAAACAGCTTCTGTTATAGACGTGGTTTTTTTTCCTCCATAACAGAGGCAGGGAGGATAATTCTCTTCAGTATGGAGAAAGTCTGTTCTGCATGCAGACAAAACATTGATATTTTATTGTATGAAGTAAATTCCTTTTTGAAAAACAAATAAATTCAGTTTTAGATTTAAATACTTTTGGGCCACTCATGGTTAGGTTGTAATACCTACTTCCTTCGTGCTGCACTGTGGGAAAGCTGGTCTGAACAGAAATTTCTGGCCATGAAGGACAACTTGGTTTTAGGGACATTTATCAGTACAGAATCAGAGTATTTTCAGGTTTTTAAACAAAAACTTGTTTTTCAGTGGAAGGTGTTAACAAAAAATAATTTCAGTTGGGGGAAAATAAAGCTAAATAAAGAGGATGCAAGGGCAAGGAAAATCACTTCCAAGACTAATCAATTCCATTATTAGCTGTAGTACTTATCCTATAGTCAGATGACTCAATCTGTAGGTTACTTACCTTCACAGCTCTTTTTATCAGCTGTCAACTCATAGCCAGGCTCACAGGTGCATTTGTAACTGCCCAGTGTGTTCTCACAGTGCTGCTCACACCCACCATTGTCCGGCAGAGAACATTCATCCATCTCTGTCAGGAGAAAGCCAGAGCAAGTCACACTTTCCTGACCGCCCAAACATCCTGATATCCTTCATGCAATCCTTCTGAACAGAAGGAACAGAGCACTGACTGCTGAGCCAAGATTGTGGCACAGGCATTGCAGCAGAGCTCACAAGTGCTGAAACACTCCTGGCACCAGAACCATAAAGGACCACCATTATTTCTACCAGCCAATAGTGCTTTTTCTACACACAAGCAGGAAAACACAGTCTCCTGTAAAGACTTCACTTCCTTTTGTTCTCATATGCCTTTTTTTTTTGCTTTGTTTTGTTTGTTTTAAATTCCTCACGCTCTTGAGTAACTTGAGCTACCATTATGGCACACACAGTAATGGAGCTGAGGGAGGTCATACCTCATGGAACAGGGTGCAGCAAAGGAGCTGGGAGGACACGCAAGTAGTTCTGCCTTTTCACAGACATGTGAAGTCTTCCTACCCTAGACTTTGAAGTCAGGTTCTTCAATCACATCTCAACAACCTGAACTGACATTTTAATATAAAGATAGCCACTGGCTTCTCACCCTGACCCCTGATTCCACATGCACCCCTTAACAGATGGTTTTATTAACATGGCCATGGTGGGTTGGCCTCAGCTAGTAGCCAAACTCACACCTAGCTGTTGGTCCACTCCCTGGCTCACCACTCCCATGGAATGAGGAAGAAAACAGGAAGAATAAGACCAAGAAAGTTCTGGGTTGAGACACACAAATTATCCACCAACTTCTGTTCTGTTCAAACAGACTCAATTTTGGGTAATTTAACTTAATTAACCAATTAATGCCAATTAATATAAATATTTGAGTGCTGGTTTAGGTATTGGGAAACAAAAATCGAAAACAAATATGCTAAAACACTTACAGAAAACACCTTTCTGCTTCCCTTTCCTGGCTCAGCCTCACTTCAGGCTCCTCTCTCCCTGCCTTGTACCCCTACAAGTTACACTCAGCCCCTTCAGCAAAGCCATGGGTGTGAAAAGGCAGGAAGGGATGGGGAGCCACAGGCAGTACATGACCCTGCTGCTACTTCTCTTTCTTCTCCCCTGCTCCAGGTAGATATGGTGGATATCCAGGATATGGAACTAACATTCCAACCATATACAAAATAGGCTTCAGTGATACAAACAATTTGTTGGCAAAATGAAGATAACTAACAAGAATAATCCTGGAGATATCCCAGGAGATATATCTGACTGGGTGGAGATGAAGTAATTGCTCTCCATATATTCCTGGCATTGCATCTTGGGTGTGACCAATGGCTTACCCTCTCTAAGCTGATTGCAGGTTTATTTTCTCTGAAAAGTTAGACATTACCATTGCATGTTGTCACAAAGCATAGCATTCAATTCCATCCTTAACTATGATTTTTTTAGGCTAAGTTATTTTCTTTCAATGTACTAAGACATTTAATTGAAGAGTGCCTGCAGAGCCATCTAATTTGTTCCGTTTGCTCATGGACTGTCTGGATGGAGTGTCTGGCAGTCACAAGCCTGCTGGATATGGAGGTAGAGACTGCAGACTTCAGATTCCAGCTTGAAACTCCACATGTAGCCTGCAGGTGTGTCTACCCAGCTTTTGTGCACAAACATCAGCTCTGCCCACAATGAAAGCTGGCTAGAAATTGTGCAGCTATGACTACTGTGATGCTTGGTCCAAGCAGACACACTTTACTTCTCTGCTGAATTTACTAGCATGGACTTAAAAACACCCTAACCATCCACAAGCTATGTGGTTTCTGGTTCAAACATGAGAAATCTGAGCAGACATTGGAAGATGTAGTCTGCCAGCAAAAACTCCACAGAATTACCTGTGTCTCCAGTTGTACGAGCATACAGGTTTACACATTTTTACATAAAAAAAAAAAGAAGCAAATTTATTTCTGACTATCTGTATGACCAAAAAAAACACCTCAGGTTCAGGTGTTTAAGTTTCTTCCCCTACAAACCTGTAGGGGAAGCTCACATTTTAGAGAATTATTTGCTGTGTCTCCATGTAGCGCTAATCTCTGAAAGACATCTCTGCCACAGTCAGCCTACACTGTTCATTCCTGAAAGGAGCCAAAATGTCTCTACGAAGAAGTATTGTCTGTACCTGTATGGAACCTGAGAAATTTAAACAAGGAAGTCTAGGTACTGTGAGAGTTGTCCAGGGACTGAGAGTAAATGTCACAGTATTTGCCAGTGACCTTGCAATCACCCTTTGTCACAGTCCATTAGGACCTCTCAAATTTACCTTTATTCTCTCTCTTCAAATTTACCTTTATTCTCTCTCTTCAAATTTACTGACCTCTCAGGCCAGTATAATCTGTGAATTAAGCTTTAACTTTTTTTTTTTGCACAAAAGTGCATGGTTTAAGAATTACGGGTTATAAATTATGACCTTTTATGGCTTGAATGGTGAGTAAGTGAATTCATGGGATAGACTAGTCTGAGCAAAGGGGATTGAGCCCTGACATGTTTGTTTGTTTTAAGTCTTAAGTTCATGAAATAAAGTTTAATTCACAGAGTACATTCTCCTGAAAATTTGAGAAACCTAAATGGGCCATGACACCCTTAACACGAGACAAAAGACAGAAATAAATAAAGAACTTATGCAATCCAAATATTGGCATTGCAACTACTATTTCTGTACAACTGTAACTGAACCTCAGACAAACATGACTGTCTGCCCCCCAGCAGCTCCACAGGTATTTTCCCATGCAGTTAGATACTTGATTCTTGCCTCTATCAAGTCAGCAGGATGCTGGTAAAGGACCATGTCTAGGGTCCAGCTCTTAAAAAGAGAAAAAATTTAAAAATCTTAGTTTTACTCACATCTTCCTGAAGAGAATCTCAGTTTAGGAACACATTTGTCTCCTAAAGGTCTCAGTATTCTTTTTCTGGGACTCTACTTGCATTCAGATTTACCCTCACTCCAGAGGTTTCTTTTGGAATAGAACTTAAGCAGAGAGCTGTCTCTAACACTCCATGTGCAGTATTAGTACTTCTTTGAAAATGTCAGTGTCCTCTGGCATGGCTAAAGGGAAGTGACATTCTGTCCAGCTGTGCAACATCTATGCTGACACCAGCCCAGAATTGCTTTCTGTCCTCATGAGGGAAGAGGTGTTCCAGCCTCAGCATCAACCCCCTCTAAACTCTCAAAGCAATTTGTATATAAATTCGATATGTGCAGGTGTACAAACAAATCTTAAATACAAGTAGATAGAATGATAATTGGTCATTTGTGGATAGCTTAAGGGATGAATCATCCCCAGCTTTGACTGTGAGAGAGAGTAGATCACATACCTTTAAAGAAATTTGCTGCAAAGCCTGCTTTATTGATGGTTGCATCAGATGCAAACTTCATCCATACTTTGTTTGAACTGGATTTGATGTCTTCTGGCTTCTCGTAGCCACAGAAGTGGCCGATCAGTGGACTCTGTTCAGTGAGGCCATCTCGGATCTCCAGGTAGTCGTAAGAGCATGCATCATGCCATTCAATCTGCAACAGGAAAGTGTGTGTGCCTGTACCTCACCAGGAGGAGTTCTTCCAGCCAGGCTAGTGACACAGTTAGACGTTGGCCACAGATCAGCTCCCCAAACAAGTGGCTACAACTAAGTACTTTGTGGCTGCCACTGAGCTCTTCTGCAGTTCAAACTGCATTCAAGCCTAGGCACATCTCAGTTCTGCTGATACTTAATGGCTATCTGGTGGTGAAACCCAGTCCCTGATTATCTACAACCTGCTTTTGCATGAGAAGCTGTAAGAAACAGATCAGAACAACTACAAACAAAAAGGTTCAAGGAATAGCTGTGGGGAGGCAGTGGTGTCAGCCCTTCACAGGACAAGCATGGTGAGTGTACACAAGCTGCAGGAGCCTGTGGGATGGATGGGATTTATGCACCAGCCAAGGTCCTGTCCACTCCTGTCTGTGACTTAATATCAGTGATCAGAGACTGATCACTGGCATGTAGCTAAGAATGTAAGACATCCTATAACCAGGAGAAAAAAACTTTTTGTGAGCTCTTCAAAGCCTGTCAGCCATCTGGGAATACTACGTTTCTTTGGGGAGTCACATCCTCCAATCTGACAATTCCCAGTGACACCAACAAGAGCTTTTTGCCTGAATTGTGACCATTTACTTCCGTTTGACCAGAGTGAAACTTTAAGGACTCCTAAGTCTCTATTTAACACCATCAACACTTTTGAGTCCCTTCTAATTCCTTCTGTCTAGAGTAACAGTTTTTGAAAACTAAACATATTTTAAACTTGGCTTCAAAATCTCTGAGCAAACATCCGGTAAGGTAAATGATACTCTGAAGTAGGCAAAATATTTCTTTTTATTAATATTAATATTAATATTAATATTACCACTTTGTTCTTCATTTTAAAGGTCTACAGAAGTAAAATGGTATCTGTAATATAATATACAATAACATTTCTCACCTCAAAGGCTTGGAATGTGATTCCTATGTGAAAACCCTCAGAAACTGTGATCTTCCAGATGCACTCTTTGGAAGGTCTGTAGTCATCTGGGTAATTGGGAGATTGGATCTGGCCAGCATCTTTGTGTATTTCTCCACCGCAAATAGCTTCATAAAAAAGAAACAGCAAACCCACAAGATTGCAAGTTTCTCTGTAGGTAAAGCCTGCTCCATATGCACCTTTCTCATTAAATCTGTATCAGCATCTCTTGCTATACAAAGGCCACACAAAAGTCATGGAAGTTTTTACAAATCTAACATTTTGTCTTAATGACAGTGCCTCCTATCTTGCTGTGCTCATGTCCTTAGAAGGTGAGCTCAGTGGGCCAGAGAATTTTTATAAATTTGTGTTATTCATACTCCTGCTCACCTTCGTATTTGCTTGAAACCTGCTACCAACACTAAGAACCAAGAAAAGTCGGGGGGGTGGAGGGAGGGGAAGTTGCAAATCTAATCCAGCCACACGATGGCAATATTAACAAGCACGACTTGAGCTGCTCACCACCAGACCATCAGGCTGACTGCTGTGCATGAAAAATTAAGTTTTAGTGTCAAATGTAAGAATAAGTTTAAGTCCTAAAATAGAAAATTTAAGAAATTAAAGTAAGATCACAGGCAAAAAGCTGTGTTATCCCATGATGCATGGCACATGTCTATAAAACACATGAATGTTTTGGCTGTGCCTAAAGTCAAGGAAACAAAAAGCACCAGCAAAAAGTACAAGAGAGATGGTACTGCAGTGACACCTGCCAGATACCAACCATCCTCACCCTTGGCTTCTCCCCACAAGGCATTGCATTAGCAATTCAGATATGGGTCTCCCTGTAGTGTCCTGCAAATTGTTTACGTTGGGTAACACTGTCTTGGTCTTGCATTGTAAGCTGCTAATGTAACCGAGTTAAAAGCACTGCTTCATTAGTCCAGAGGTAACCTCTTTCTTACAGAATCAGTGCTAAAGCGCCACCAAAAAGTTGCACCCGAAAATTCAGCTGTAGAGCACAATTTAAGCTGAAATTTGAGTTCATATATTCAGAGCTACAAGTGGCGCTTGAGAAAACTTCTGAAAGACCCTTCAAGAACTGTCTCCCCCACCTAACAGAAAGAGGACTACAAGAGCAGAGGACTTTTTTCTAAGAGCCATGAAACTGACAGCCAACAAATAATACTTTCTCTGAGCATCAACCATACTTGGAAGAGCCTTACTGCAAAATGGAAAAAACACATGCTGGTAGAGTCTGTCAAGACAATAGTGATGGCAAATTCAGGGCTGTCAGCAGTGCTGTAGGGCAAGACCACCAACATCTTCCCATCTTAAATCTCATGAAAGAAAGGGAACAGAACGACTGAATTAAGAGGACACTTTTTTACTACATAAACTGTCATTAAGTATCAAGTAATTCTACCATCATGTGGCTACATGCTTCTGCCCCTTTCCTCCCATCTTCTGAAACTTTAGGGCCAAAACTTGGAGGAATCCAAATATCAGTCCTCACCTACAGTTTCTAGAAAAGTTCAGATACATGAGCATTCATGTGCACTGTCACTAAAGCAGAAGACAGAGAAGCAGTGTTAAATGAGAGGGAGGAGTTCAAAAGAAAAAGAGGAACTAACAGCAACAGAGAAAGACTTTGGACAAAAATTGACAGAAAATTAAACACTTATAGGCAATCCCTCCTGGAAATAAAACCTTTATTGCCTAAGCAGAGAAGTCACAAAACAGTTGAGCAAACCACTTTATGAAACACAAAAGAAATAAGCCATTTTCAGAGCTTATTTAAGAGGGAAATAGGGATTAAAGAAGATTTTTTGAAAATCTCCTATTTCAGGAAAATAAATTAAGGAGAGAGATGTAGCTGTTCTGACAAGAGGAGACTGAGATAAGAAAGGAGCTGTGCAATGGGCCATCACTGTGCCTGTAGTACAAGCTGGGAATACAAGTCATACTCTGTGCTTGCTCTCAGGCATAGCCACGGATTTCATAGCCTTCCAATGGGAAATTTCTTGCAGGAAAGGGTTATATAAAAAGCCAGTCTTGAAGAGGCAGGACAATATGAACTTGGAGTTTGTTCTACCACTAGATGCGCGTTCTGCCTTCAGTTGCTCTATTCAAAAGTCAAGTGAAGCAAGCTCATATTTACTAATCTTTAGAGCTCATTTATTAATCAACAGGAAATACGGGAAATCGTTAAGGGAAAACAAAGTCACTTTGCAAAGTGACCTTGGAATGCAGCCAGTGTAAATTTTTTTCTTCCAATACCATTTAGCAATATGTAGGATAATGCCATAAACTCTAATTTGATCACTTTTAATTCCAACAAACTACCATAAAGGGGGTGTTACAAACCATATGGTCCAGGCAACAGCTGCTTTTCAGGAGAGATGTTAAAAAAAAAACCCAACATCTGACAAGCTACCTCTGTCTCTGGGGCAACAATTCCTGCAGAAAACAGATATTTCTCCTGTGAAACAGATTTGTTAGCCCCAAACTGTTGTGAAATCCTCATATGCTTTAACAGTTCTACGTTTGCTTCACTTCCTTCTGTTAGTATCATTATTCATAAGTTTATGGGACAATTGGGCACTGGGCTTCCAGCATTATGCTTGTTCCTGTGGCTGAAGAAAGATGATGCAATGTCAGTAGCAACACAGTCAACCTCAATACTGTTGACAACACTGGTGTTTCTAAGAAAAATGCCTGCTGCCCAGAAAACAATGAAGGCTTTTAATACGTTTTAGAATCATTGTTGCAAAAAATTAAGCATATACAGAAAAGGGAAGTTACTGATTTGTAATAACTGTGGTAGTATTGCTCCTGCTCTAAAGTGGTTTCATCCTCTCAGTGCCATGCAAAATTCTAAAATACCTGACCTGTAGAAGATCTGACAAGCTAATTTCCAATCTTCTGTGAGTAAACCATACAAGGGAGAAACAAAAGGACAATCTTTGCATCTGAGAAAACAAACAATCAAACAGACAAAAACACCCCAAGACAATCTGTATTAAGTGATATAAAATGTCTGATCCCAAACAGAACTTTGCCTGTTAAAATACTGAAAGAAACTTGCTCTGCACAGTGCTGCTTGCAGGGACAAGTTAGAGCAAACAGAACCTGGTTTAAGTACGGAAGCTATTGCTTTGTGTTGCTATCTTGTTGTGCCCTCCAAAATGGGATGATCTAGTTGGAAAATCCATGTCTTGTCTACTGAAACAAGACACAAAATTTGCCAATTCCCATAAAAACAAGATCATGGCTGTATCTAAGCACACAGTGCAGCAGAACTCCTGCTGATCCCATAAAACCCCTGCATCCTGTTCTGTCTCCTCCGTACAATGCGACAGACTTCCAGCTAAGGGCTGTACCTTCGTAGACCACAAAGAAGCCTTTGCCCAGGATGTTACTGCTGCTCCGGAACTCGATCCACAGCCTGCTGTCTGTGGAGATTACTGGTTCAGGAATCTTGTCACCACAAAATCTACCTAGAAGGCAGGAAAGAGACAATGAAGATGTCTGTGATCTCCTGAGAGACAGCACAGCATAACAGGCACCTGTGACTCTGGGAAGCAAAGAGTCTTGGGTTAAAGGAGTGTGCTTGTGTAAAACACCCTTTCACTCCCATCACTTGTACTTTTGAATAAGTTTCTGTGTCCCTCCTCCATTAATTCATATTCTTTTCAAATATTAAGTGAATTAAAGTTCTCTTCAGCTGGGAGCAGAATCCAGTAGTTATGGATGAAACCTCTATTGCTCTGGTAAATTCAAAAGGGCCCTTGTCTTGACCCCATTATTGAGCAATTGAGCTGCAGTGGTGGGGAAGTATCGCCCTGTCCTTCTAGAAATGTAGGATTAGAGAATGTCCTTTCCACCTTGTAAGCCTTGAAAACTCCTTCAGCACCTTGCACTCAGGAGCAAATAGTCCAAGTCAAACCAAGGGCAGGACATGGCCGTGCTGATGAGAAAAAACCCCTTATCTCATTCTCTGCTCAACAAATCCCGGTTAAGCTTCTGTAGTCATTTAATGTCTTTCAAGAGAAAGAGACCAGGAGCCATTTTGCTCCATGATTCCCCCCACTTTGAGCTCTTTGGCATGTACCAGCACTGGTAAACTCTCAAATTTTGCCAGTAAGAATGAATCCTGAAACAGAACAACTGAAGATGGCATCTGCAGCCCAGACAACCTCAGCAAAGGTTGGTGCTCCTCTATCTACTGAAGCCAGAAGCTCCTCGCAGAAACAGATCAAGCACCAAGTATGCACTGATAGTCAGGGACCTGCACTTGGGTCAGGAGCTTGCAAAGAGCAAACACGGTTTTTCACTTCAGCTGACACCAACAGGACTGTTCACTGAATTCAACATGGTCTTGGCACCCTATCCAACTGAACCCCAGTCGGAGTTTAACAGAGGCAGAGAGCAGTTCTTCAGGTTGAATTCAGTCAGAACAGTGGTGATAGGCATCCTGGCCTTCCAACACCAGGCAAAGGCATCTTGGAACAATTTCCACTGGGTAAAAACCTGGTTAATGCCTTACCTTCAAGACAGCATCTTATTTCCTATTAACTGTCTGGGAATGGCATTTTTTTCTCGCAGAGTCACCCATCCAAACATTAATTTGGACCCAGCTTTACTCAGCTACTATTGTGCCCCCAACCTGCCCAGGGCTGTTGGGGTAGTGTGACAGCCCTACAGCGTATCAACAGCATCTCCCACCTCCACTTCCCAAAGGGGATGCTAAAAACGGCATCAGCACTGCAAAGCTCCTTCCTCTAGGGTCACTGAGCAACTTCCTCCTGGATTTAGACTTGAAGCTTAACAAGGGTGTCAAGAAGAGGAAACGCAGATGAGGAACAAGAATGAGCAAGCTCCTCAGAGTGTGATAAAGGGCCCATTCATAAAAAGTTACACACCATTTAAAGGCTGGGTTTTCACACACTTCCCTGGGAAAATATGCAGCACACATGTATTTTTTCTCTCCACAAGAAGCCCATGCTTTCACAATTCACACTAATCCCCCTCCCCACCCCCTGCTGAATTGCCGTCTGTCTGCCTCTTCCAACCTAATTTCATGGGCTCAGCCCCATGTGGGAGCCGTGACCACTCATGCAGCATCTCCTTCCAGATGGAAACACTCCCAAGTCCACCTGCACTAGGGGGACGGGGAGATGCTTGGCTTCTGAAGCACCTTTAAATTACTCAGCAGAAAAAAAAACCAAACGAGGAGCTAAGCTGCAGCTGCTGGGGCAATGTTACCTGACGCATGCACAGCAGAGAACAGCAATAAATGCTGCCAACCCCAAAACAGGCAGAAAACAGTAAAACTGGCTGCCAACTGCACTGAAAAGCAGGCCCAAAGAAACCTGGGAAGCAGCATGGCTTCAGCCTCAGCAACCTTATGCGGTACCAGAGCTAGGATGTCCAGTGGGGCCAAGGAAAGCACCCAAACCTCCCTAAACCCTCTGACCTAATGCTGACTAGCCCAGTCTTGTTCTGCAGCATGGGGTGCAGCCCCTCTAACACAGCTGGGGATGCTGCCCAACCCGATTGTTTCTTTCCTTTTAGGCAGAAGGGGCTGTTTGCAGTGCTGCATTTTACATGTTTGGGACACTGAGCTTAGGGGATGATGTCAGGATCAGAGGCAGTGGCAAAGTAGGGGGGACTCCTGAACCACTCAGGATGACAGAAGACTTGCAGTTATGATCGCAGGAGGCAGAGAAACAGAGAGGATACAGAGGAGCTGCACTTCCTAGAGATCTCTGGGACTAGGAACAGAGTGGAGTCCTTGCACAATTTGACACGATAGGCATGGTCTGGCAACTTCCCTGATAGGAGTACAGAGGCTCAAATACAGTCCTCAATACAGGACTGTGTATTTGTAAACACAAATACATGAGAAATAATGGCTGGAGCTTGGGTCAGGAGCTGTGCAGCTGCTTCATTCTGACTGCCTGACAGTTCTTCCCTGGAGTTAGGAATGACTAATAATAAAACTCCAGAGACAACATTTTTAGTCCCAGCCAGGGCCCTGGCTCACTTCCCTCCCTGCCTCATTTCTCAAGCTGGAAAAGAAAGGAATAAAGCCTTTGCAACCAAAGGGCTCGAAGCATGGATCATTTGGAGTCAATACAGCACACCGACATTTCTGGATGGAGACACTAAGGGATGGCCAGTGCACTGGCTGGACCTAGGCTCCTTCCAAGTAAAGCAAAGTTTGTTTTTGTTTGTTTTCCCCAGCCACTCTCCCAAGCATCAAGAAGAATATACAAAATGCAATTAAAATGAAATAGCTACTCACCCAATAGTGGAGCCTTCCTCCAGTAGCCATCACGCACCTCCACATAATCATACCAGCAAAGGCGACTTTTAAATAAGTCCATAGATGTGAAATTTAACATAATCTGAAAGAAGAGATTGCACATTTCTCTTTGGGGAGGGAGTTACTGTAAAGAGAAGACCCTAAAGATTGTTTAATTTTTGCTACAGTGCTGCCTAAGCGAGAATGCAGGCAAAGACCATCGGGCAGTGTGTGGGATTTGTACATCACCTTTTCTCAAAAAAGAAAGGCTTCTCAAAGTATTTTAATGAAACCATGACAGTACATGACAGCAGACAGCCCTTTACTATCAATTCTGTAATTCAAATTCAATACCCCTCAGTTATTAAAATGTTACTTAAACAAAAGCCCAATTTGGATTTTTAAAATTAAAATCCAAATCTTTGGTTTTGAGTAATGTGAACATCATAGAGAAAGACATTGTCACAAACCACATATTTGGGGTCCATACCTGCATATAAATGATACTTGCAAGAAATATCTAATTTTGCTAATTAGATTCTACATTCTGACCATCAGACTCACACCATCATCATGATGCAAGTGCATTCAGTGGCTTTACCAAACAGTGCTTTGCATAAAAATGCTATTATTTTGGTCTCCTTCCTCTGTAAGCTGAATCAGGGGCCTTGGTCTGGGAGGTCACCTATGGAGGTCACTGTTGGGGTGTACTCATATTTTTTCCTTGCAAGATTTGACTCATATGTTCATTTACATCCATAACCTGAACACAGTCACAGAAATGTATTTACATTAAAATGGATGTTCTCCCTCAAAGTCCTTTCTTTACATTTTTGCAGTATTCTGACTTTGGACAGCAAAAGGAGATTCATCTGTTTCTATGCAGATGAATGCTCTAAGCCCAGTATCTGTTCTCAGCTAACACATCAGTGCAACAATTCGCACCAATCACTGCATTGGATTAAACAGGTAAACTGAAGCATTTAATCTGAAATCAATTCTTTATTTCCTTTTTTAACATTAGCAGTTCAGCATTTAGATGCTGGGTCCTTCCTGACACAACTCTGAGGAGGCAGAGAAGCAAAGGGAGAGTTTATAGTAAAACTGACACCACGAAACTCTCAGTGCCACTGTTTTCAAACCTGGACAGCTCTTGGCCCTCTTGCCCCAGCGATGCTCTCCCTGCAGCTGATGGCAGGAGCTCAGCATGGCATGGGACTGGGCTTGCAGGTGACAGAACCAGGTCCTGGAGCCAGGCAGCTGCTGCAAAATGAACGAGCTCTGCGCTTCTTTGTCCGAGTCTGAGTCTTAAGCACGTCTTGAGGGTGATCCTCAGCAAAGTCACTCTACCAAGGAGCTCCCAAGCTGGGCCTGCTCATTCTTGCAGCCTGTTATGGTGTGAAAGGCCTGAGGGGCTGGTGTTACTGCATTAAGGAAAGATTTCATTTCTACAGGAACATCAATAAAACAAAAGGAGCTGGGAAGAAAGTGGACAGGGTGGGTAATTGATGTGCAGCAGGGATTGGCGTTTCAGGGCGGGAAGTGAGAGTTCCCTGACAAGGACATTATGCCTGCACGACAGGGGCAGGCCATGGATGTCACTCACGGCTCCTCAGCTCCCTTGAGGACCCCAGACTGCAGCACATTTTATCTAACTCATCTGGCTGGCTTTGGAATGTGCGCTTGCCAAAGCTAACAGGTGGCAGGAAATGTCCATGCAGGTTTTAGCCTCAAACTGAGAGGAGGATCAGAGATCACAATGCCCAGATATGTGAGGGGCTCTGCACCAGCATCACCCACTTCTCTCCTCAAGATCGTGTATTCTTGACTCCATCTCTCTCCTGAGTGGTGCTCAGGAGCCTTTCCAGGCTCCATTCCTGCACGCCAGGCATGCAGAGGTCTTCTGGCAGGTACTAACACTGTCATCACAGGCAAAACCTCACAAGGGAAGTGCAGAGTACACCTTGTGCTGCTGTGGCACCTACCTTCTCCCCTGGGGTCACCGAGATCCTCCAGACACAGTGGGAATAGGAGGGGTAGCCATTTGGAAAGCCAGGGGCTGAGAAATTACCTGTTGAGTCTTGCAAGGTCTCTCCACAAGCTGCAGGAGAGGGGGAAAAAAACTATCAAAAAGGAGTGACTCTGAAAGACATCAGGGTCTACCAAACCGCCTGCTCATGGCTGCTGTGTGCAGCTTGGTGGCTGGTGCTCCAACAGTGCTCATTCATGGTACTGGCCAAAGGTCATTGACTACCTGAGACCTTGCCAAAGGGGTGATGTGATATTTGTCAGAATTTCTGGGATAGAAGATGATCAGTGCAAGGACACAGAGGAAACAGCTACCAAAGAAAAACCCTTCTTCCTTCATCTTCTTTCCACATGCCAGCATTTTCAGGTTTCAGTTGAGGAATACCTCATTCACTAATCAAATGCAAAGTATTAAACTTACCCCACCTCCCAACCCCACACTGCTGCCAGAAAAACTGTTTTCCCTTCATTACAAGCTGCTCAATGAGGTTCTCCTTAGTTACCATTGTAAATTGTCCTTTTTTGCCTTAAAATACCCTAACAAAAACAGGGCAAGCCCCACCACCCTCATGTTTTGGCTGCCCAGAACCTTCCTGGCCACTACACTGCACAGAACTATGAGCACAGCAGCCCATTGCTCTCCAACTTCCTGTTCTGTGGCCTGCTGCAGTTTACAAAATGCAGATTCCAGAGCGACTTTTGGGAAGCAAGGAATATGCACATGCATATCTTCCTTTAGGGAACTGCAGCTTCCGACATTTGGAAAAGCTGTGACTACTGTAGTTCTGCTCTCTGAGCCAGGATGACTGAGCTGGAACAAGGAGTGACCATCCACATCTGCAGAGGAGCTGACTGGCTGGATGGGAGGACCACAAATATCAAAGCTCCCATTTCCTTGAGAGTGCCCACTAGACACATCCAAATGCCAATTGCAAGGAGCAGGGACTTTGGCTTGCCTGCTTCCCAGTTGTTTTTCCAATTTCATAACCAACTGATATTATAAAGCTGTCCTGGATCTGCAACTCTTGTTTCCTCAGAGATGGTCAGGCAGCCCCCAAAATCCCTGATTAAGCAGCAGTGCTTTGAAGGATGTGACAAGGCCTTCCCTTTCTTAGGGAAATGCCAGAGGTTGTTCCTCTGCTTGATGCTATCACACACTGATTTTGCATACGTGATTATATTTAGATGGGCAGGTTGGCAGTTGGAGGTGATAAGAGACTGGTTCCATTGAAAAAGTTTAATATAATAGTAATTAATAATAATAAAAGTTCAAGCAGGGAAGAAGGATTCACCTAGGCCAGAATTTCTTAATTTCCCTAAGGAAGTCTGATCCACAGCTCGACAGATCAGACTAGATGAATAAATGTAGGGACACAGAAAGATGGTTTTTCAATTATTTTTTTTTAATAAGGAGGGAATTCCAACCCATAACTCACCAGCATAAACAAATATTCTTTTTCTCTGCTCAAAAATCTATTTAAAAAAACATGAAAAGGTAAAGGAATCTTTAAATCATGGGAAACACGCACAACGTGACCATAGTGACATGAGATTATTGCCTTTGGCTGAACCACAGCTCAGACTTAATTCTCCCAGAGTGCAACTACACAGCTACTGGCAAGACTCTGTAATTATGGAACAGGTACTATTATATCTACTTGGAAAGACTACTTTGCTGAAATATGCAAGGAGACTTATCCAACTCTCCAACCCCTGCAGAGGAAACTCCCCAGACCCTGTGACAGGCTGGCCTTCCAGCATGGAGGAAAGCGAATGCTTGCAGTGCAGGGGGAAGCACAACAGTGAGGAATGCATCTTTGTGGACAGAGCACAACCTCTTGCAGAGCACTCTAAAAAGCAGTATCACTATACTCTACTTAGTAGCAAAGAAGCCAATGGGTCCAATAAGGCAACTGTTTGGTACTTCCAGGATCCAAGAAACTGAGCAGGCAAAAAGGACCAGAGGTGAAAAGCGAAGTAGAAAGGTGAATGCTTCAGAACTGCTTTGTAAATGAAGCAGTTGAGTGACGGGCACTTGCAGCTCATTGGCTGGTTACTAGTACACTGCATCTTTTTGAAAATGTCCGGAGAACTGAAGGAGATGATATAATGCAGGACCATTCTCACTTCACAATTTAACCATTCCTGCACAATTAGCACAGCTACACAAGCCTTCTTCCTTTAGCACAGCATAAGACAGAAGGATAAGCTGTTTTAAAAGCTTTTGTAGTGACTGTAGTCATCAAATCCTCAACCGTGCAGTCATAGCAAATTTAGGATTAACTACTATGTAGCAGACTGCATCTTGCCTTCCAGAAATTCCTTCAGCAAATTTCATTTGGTTTCACCTGGCCTGGCACTAACTTTAACCCAGCAGGTATGAGCTTTGGGGAATTACGAGCAATTTAAAACAGCAGGGTTCTAGAATGGACAAGCTAAGCAAGCCCTAACTGTGGCAGCCACCTGAGCTCCAGTCTAATGAGCTGCAGAGCCCTGTTTCTTACAACAGACACAGCAGTTGTTCGGGCTGATTCCAGTGCATACTTGTAACTCAGCCTACACCATACTAGTTCTTTTTTTTGGGAGATATTATTAGGTATTCTCAGATGGAGACTCTAACAGGAAAACCATCTGCCATTCAACTTCTGAATTATGTTGCTGCACTTTACCCTAAAATCCTCAGCTTGACTACTGAACAAAGTGTACTCATCTTAAACTCTCGTTCAGACCCTGCCTGAACACACAGCTGAAGTCCTTTGGGTTTGAACTCCTTTGCTTTGTATTTTTCAGAGGAAGAAAACTTTCAAGCTACAGATTCAAATGGCAGATGAAGATGTTAATGTCATTAAATATACTGCACCTCTTCTCCTCAGATGCAACGTGTGTATAAATTTTGACGCAAAAAGAAAACCAAAGCAGAACAGTAGGTATTTGAAAAAAAAAAGTTTAGTAGGCTTAAATTTCTAATTATTTTGCTGCCAAATATTTTCTGAACTGCAATAACCTCTGCTAAAGCTTTGTGGGAAAAAAAAGAAGTAGGAAAAGTTCTACTTTGCAAATGGAAAATTGAGACTCACAGAAGACTCTTCATTTTAAAGAAAGTTGCTTTGTAACTTTTAGTTAGTACCTCAGGCCAAAGTGGCTTTTCAGCTTGCCTTGAGAAATCTAAATCTGTAATTGATTCTTCCAGCTATGGGAATGAAAAGCCTAGCTGGATTAAGTCTGACTAAATCAAAAAACATAGTGCAAAATAAATTAACCCCTAAACTAATCCATGAGATAATTTTGCAAGAACAACATTTTGTTCAACCAAAATCAATTTAGAGATAATGATGAGTGCAAAAAGAAAAATGTAATGATGAGGTTAAAAGGAAAAAAAAAAGTTAATTAGAACTAACAGACCTAAAAGTTATACCACCCATTATAAGCTAAAAGCAATAATCCTCAAACATACAGACCCTGAAGCCCTCAGAATTCATTTTAGACCCTTATGGACTCATTCTTTCTGACCTTTTCTGTCGGATACAGAAAAACAGTGGATTTACACACCAGCTATCCACCCCTTTCCGAGGCCTCAGTCTACCAGACACCTTTCCACCATTTTGCTAGCTCCTAGTCCCCACTCTGTCTATGGTCTTGTACATTGATTTAATTTTCTATGAATAGAGCCTACACTGGACCAATGTGAAGCCCTAAACTCAACAAGAATACTGGCAAAGCACTAACAGGAGACACATTTTAGGCAAGTTCACTTCTCCCCTGCAGCTCCAGCCTAAAGCATTTGATAGTCTGTGATTCCCAAGTCTCTTTCCTGGAAGGTATCCTTAACACACTCTTGAACCCCAATGCCTTCCACATAAACCACGCGTCCATGATAAAGCAGGATCCATCTCCCCAATCCGTATTTACCTGGGCATTTGTACAACTTCCTTGCCTGAGCGATGTCTCCCTGGCTCAGGCGAATGCGCTGACCAATAGTTGGCCGGACCCCATTATCATCGCGACGGGGAAGGATGGTGTCAAGGAAAACTCCTCTAAAGGGAAGAGCAGAGAGACACAGAGCAGTGAAGTAGGGAAAGTGACACAATGAACAGAAAGTAGTGCTGGCAGGCCTCCCACACCCATCCCCCTAACCATATATCCCATACTAACAAGCAAGAGGGATGCAGCTTCTAATAACTGCTAACTATCTCAGGACAGCCTTTTCCCTATAGCAGACAGCTTCCAAATGTACAAGCAAGTCTGCCAAGCCAGAAAATTCCTCTTGGATATCTCAAAACTGCTTCTGCCTCTGTTTGAGGCAGCACATTCCTTGCCATAAATCAGAAAAAGCAATGAAATATTCTTGCAGAAGGTTCATGGCACATCTGGCTCAGCAGGAGCACAGATTTGGCATTTAAGCCAAAGGAGCAGCGGGAAGGGAAGTCTTCTCAGTAGCAGATAGGGTTGGGCTGGCAGTGACAGGTTGCCACAAACAAGAGGAAAAGATCATGTCCTCTACCTTTGATCTGTGTGAGTTTCCAAGCTAATAACTCCACTTGTCTCTGTCTCTTTTTACTTGCTACTATTTCTTCCATGAGCTTCACAATCAGGAGCTCTTAACTGCACTTCTGATCTCAGTCCAGTGAAGGATTTAAGCTCAGGCCTCACTTCTATCAAAATGCAGTCCATGCAGCCAAGCAAGAGCTTGCACGCAAGAGAGACCCCAAGGGAGCATTAGGACTGCAGGGAGGGAGGGAGGGAGGGAGGGAGGGAATCAGAAACCTGAACTCCAGGTTGGAAAAATCCAAGCTCTTGCAGCCAGGCTGTCCAGTCCACAGGAACCTGTCACTGCACCCTTGAATGCCAAACAGGGTTGGGGATGCCAAGGCGAACACCGAGCTTAAGCTTCAGCATCAGCTCAGTGAGGCAGACTGCTCTTTCTGAAGGACGGGATAGAACTGTCCAGAGAGCCCAATGGGAAACCAGGGCAGAAGCAATGATTTTAGTGCTGCCTAGTCCAGAGGTGGGAAGGGACAGGGAGAAATTGTTTTGTAAATATTCAAACTAAAGAAAGAAATAGAAGGAAAGGAATTTAATCTGTTTTGAAAACTGGAATCAGCTGCTGCATGGGAGATGTTGGGTTTTTTTCAGCAGTAGAAAAATTCCTGGTCAGCACCAAAATCAGTACTTACAAGATCTGAGGTGAGTCCATCAAATACTGATTTATAAATTCAGTTTGGCATTCTACGTGCCAGCTGCATGCCTTGGGCTGAACTTATTTATGTATTGAAAATAAATCCTCCAATTCCAGAAACACCACAAACATAGAAATAGGTCAGTTTGCTCGAAGTAAATTTTCAAGCTTCCTCAGGAGTTCATAGAAGAACTCAGCATTTGGCAGGGACATACTTCTGTGGCCTCTGAAATGCTTTCTGCAGATCTCCAGGCTCAACCAGGGAAGAATGACAGAATTTAATAGAAGAACCATTACTGGCACATGCAAACTTTTGATTCTTTTTCCCATTCCAGCCCTCACAACTCTGCACTCGCAGCCCTCAGCTTTCTGCACATAGTGTATACCTCAGGCACTCCTCACACAACGCAAACAGTCCATAACATCAAACTACCCTTGTTAACTAAAACACATTTCCTTCCAGAAGGCTGTACTCTAGGCAGATTTTTGGTTTTGCTTTTTCCTCCAACTGAATTTTGTTCTCCTTTCACATGCATTGCTGAACATGACTCCCAACTACAAAGGAGTAAGTAGTTTCTCTCATTTTGCCATCAAAGGAACCCAGAACAGGAGAGTCTGTCTGGCCCAAACTACACAAATCCCAGAAGTCCCATGCTGTCCACCCAAACACCATCTGCTTAAAAACACTTAGAGTGTAAAGTTGCACATTTGGTGACTGTCTCTAAAAGTGCAAATATTTTAATAAACACCAAACAAACATCACTAAACAGAGCAGCTCAGGAAATCTAACATCAGAACCATTCCTGAGCAACATATCTAAACTCTCCTCCCAGAGACAGGAAAAAAACCCATGGATCCTGGATGCCTCATTCTCTTGCTGTCCAGGCATGGGCAGAACATGCATTAGCTGCCCAATGCAGTGGTAAGCCAAGCACAACACCCCACCATTCCTACCAGCAAAGAACAACAGAGTTTGAGGGGAGACTCACAAGAGTCATTAGCATCCACACGGCGCCCTGAGTGTGCCAAGTGCCATGCCAATGCTATGAAATTATCAACTGATCTCAGCAAATGCTAAACATTCTTGTCCCAACGGATAGGGTAAAAAACACAGGTGCTTAAACAACACTCAAGGAAGCAGATATTCAAGGCAGTTTAAGGACTGAGCTGCAGGCAGCTACCTCTTATCCCAATTCTGTATTTACATCTCCATGTGCAGAAGAGAGACAACACGACTCTCCTTCATGCAGTAAAACCTGTGGAAGATATGTGTATGTCTTGTGTAGGATTAGGACAGTGCATTGCAAATACAAGATGTCCCTGGATGTGGAGGCAGTGCTACCTACATCCTGATTTGAACACGAGCTTTGCAGAGGTCATGTTTTGTAACCCCAGACTGTGTTGCCACGTCTACTAGCAAGCCACTTAGTGAATTAAGGTAACCAGCCACTTGCTTAGGGCTTTGTGGAGGTTTAAACTTTCTTCTTGCTAAGTTGACATTTATGGATCTTGACAGCTGTAAAAGAAATTTTTTCATGACACGGCAAAATTCAGTTTAGATTGCTGCCATATCTGTAAGGAATGCACCAGGAAATAAAAGCCTGAAGCCACACTCTTCAAAACGGGCACATTTCTGGCATAGATGAGAACAGAAATTCCAATGGTAAAATCTTGTTCCTGCTATCATTACAGTCTCTTGTGCCATACTCCTATTTCTATTAGCTACAGACACAAATGAGAGACATATTTTGCTATGATATGGAAAGGAGGAGTGACTCTACACCAATTCTCAAAAGTATGACTGGCAACACTGCTGGGACTCATCAAGTCTCAGAAAAGCTGTACCTTTCTGTCCTAGGTAAAAGTTTAAAATAAAAAGGGCCCAGGATGTACAGCAGCATTTGTCCATGGCAAGCACGGTATGATTTACTATCTTCAATACTGACAGAAGTTAAAAATGAGGTTGTCCTAAGTGCCAGGTAAGAATTAGTACAAGAGAGTAAGTCACAGACGTGACTCTGTGTCCTTCCCCTGCTCACTCACACATCTCCACTGGCCAGGTGCTCACACCATCTTATGTCAGCTTTCTGGTGTCTTCTAATGTATTAACACACCCAGTGCAGCCCTTCCTTTGCAGGGCCACACAGGGACTCTCTCCCTTTCCTAGCCACTGATCTTAATGAAACTTGCTGGAACGTAATATCTTCATGGACTGTGCTTTTGTCAGTCTGGGTTGCAGCTGGGCAGCACTCGCCAACCTCGGTGAGGTGAGAAAGATACATGCACACACCCACCAGTCTGTGGTTGGTCAATGCACTGCTTCCTAAGGGGAGCAAATGTCAAGACAGGTCTTGGAAAAGTAAAAGCCTATTCCCAGCACTGCTTATTTGTGGTGAGAGCACTATCAGCCCACAGAGGCACTTAGTGCTCAGTTCAATTACTGCACAAAGACTGCAACTGGGGTAAGGGTGGGTCACAGAGACAAAGGGCTTAAAGAAAACAGACTTAAAATCCTATCGAGCACCAATTTAAATCTAGAAGGAGTCTTGCCATTTTTATCCCATTTTGGCCCAGCAGTGCTCTGAAGGACCCTGGTTTTCAAGGGACACAGACTCAAAGGCATCCACAATATAAATGGTGGTAATAACTTAATCCTGCTTTTGTGCAAGACAATTCTAACCATTTAGAGTTTAGCAAATGCTGGAAGGGTCCAGCAGATGCCCCAAGGGAAGAAAAATTGTTTGCTTTGGATACAAAGATGCAAAGAAATCTCTGAAGGCTGCAAAACACCCTTGCCCAGACACCATCTCCTCCTGCCATGACAAGCAGCATTTCAGCATGTTCGATAATTTTCCACTGGTTGGTGTGAAGTTGTCAAGACAAAAGCACAAAACAACAGGCTTTGCCCTTCAATACATGAGCTGAGGAGTAAGAAAATTGAAAAAGTCCCAAAGACACCTTTAACTTTTGCAAGAAAAATTTGCCAAGAGTGTGAATAGTTCCACTGTACCTTCCAACCCCTTTACTCATAATATGTAGAGACAGAAAGCTATTGGGAAAGAGCAATAGTAGGATTTATGGAAGAAAACTCCTAATAATGCTGCAAAATGAAGCTGGTCATCCAGTAACTCTCATTCCAAATCCAGGACATAACTATGTTTATATCACCTCTCTATCCAGTGGAGCAGTCTGGTCAGAAAATGGGCTCCATCTAGAGGGATGAGATGGGAGTCAAGGACAAACAGCCTATGCAGAAACTGGCAGTTAGTTGGGGCAGGACTGATAACTCCTCCATGAAAAAACCTAGTCACACAGAACCACATAGCATAGCTGCAGAGACCATGATCGAAAGCTCATGCATAAATGGCTAAAAAAATACCCAAGTAATTAAAGATCATAATCTAGAGTTAAACTCTCCCTCAGCCCAGCCACTAGAGACTCTGAAGGCTGTATTGCAACTTCAAAGCATAAGCTGGACAATCAAGAGATTCAGAGCTTGATTTAGTATTACCCAACTTGCACATGGGCACATATGCACATAGATACACGTGCTGCCTGGAAAGGCTGCAAAGAATGTTAACAAGGCTTTGGAAACTCTCTGAGATTATCAATATTATTACTCAGTAAATATAGTGGAAAGGGGAAAACAGGAGCCCACCATACTGCACCCACCTAGCTTTTTCAAATATTTTTCAAGCCTTGCAATGCAGCAATAGATCAGATGTCTCCTTCTAGGCTCTATATATCCCACAGAGTCAATCACAATTACCAAAAATAGTCCTAAGGACACGTAACCTTGAATTATCACCTGGAGAACGTGTTCCTGGCATAGTGCATGATGCTGTCAAAGTCATAGGTCTCTCCAAGAGAGTTCACTTCTCCAGCTTCCATCTTTAAAAAGTTGTACTCCTGACCTGTGATGACAAACAAACATGAAAAGAAACAAATCACTTTTAGAGGAAAAAAAAAAAAAAAGAAGCCTTTACCTCTGGGAGCCTAGAATGAAATGCTAGGATATGCTCCTGTGTTCCAGTAATTCCAATTGGATATCCAAAATGTCTATTCATATAGCTCTTTTGACCCTTATTCTAGACAAGGAGTAGCAATATTTCTTCTTCTCCATCTCAACTCAAGACCACCAGCATTTTCCACAAGTGTAGCAAGAAAGGTTTCTACTGAGCCAAAAGCCAGGAATAACCTGAAGGGTGATTTTACCTTGCTGTATGTTCTCTCTGATGATAGTGACATGCTGGTCCCTGTCAGGCCGTGTGTGCTCATGCCAGAAACCCACCACATGACCCAGCTCATGAGCCACAATACCAAACTTGTCACAGTTCTTTCCAATGGATATAGCCTGAGGGCCCCCTCCTCGGCGACCCACGTAGGAGCAACACCTGGAAAAGAAAACCCACAAACCCATGCAGCACTTCAGTGACTTGAGGAACCCTGAAACATAGGAACAGAGGATGACACCTGGCAGGGCTCAGGATAGGCCAGCAGTTGCATATGCTAAATGTACTTACATATATGCATACAGAAAACATAAAGAAAAAAGTGCTTATCTATAAACATGCATATGTACACTTAAGTGTTATGCCAGGAAAGAATAATCCAGAAAGGCTTAGCACCTTCTGAGCAAATACTAAACTGCCCTAGCAATCCTCATTGAAAGTGACCAGCTGCATCTCTGACAGATTCTCCACTGTAGCCACTGGTCTATTCTGGGCTAGACTTAGAGAGCCATGTGTCACTGAAAGGGCTGTTTGCAATAGAGGGCTGCCGGGAATGTGTGCATCACTTACCCACATGTCCTGTATGTGAACACAATGAAGCTCTCTTCATCAGTTCTCTCCACAAAGGTCACACAAGTGTGCTTCTCCCAGTGCCTCATTGCTTGCTTAAAGATAGCTCTTTGGGTTCCTGGAAAAGAAGTCAAGAAGACCTAACAGTGAAGGCTTGGCTTTCAGGAAAATCTCTAATGGACTTCATCTGGATATGGGAACAGTCAACCTTTCAAACAGCCAGTCTTATGCCTGTAGACACCTCTAGGACTCTGAAGCCCACTTCCAACTATAGCATTAGCTTCCTGTATCATCTTTTATCTCCTTGTGCTTGATGAATTAACCACTCTAATTAAAAGGTAGCAAACTTTACAGATTAAGTACATCAATATTTGTGCATATAAAACATGTCACCTCTCTAGGTACAGGCCGTTCTGCCAGGTGTTCTGATCTGAACACCAGCTACTAAGTCATGTGCCAAATTTGCTCTCATGACATGAAGTAATGACCACACGCATCTTTCAAGACCCAGGAATCTCATGAGTGCTATAGATGCTCCTCAAAACTAAGGCAAAGCTATTGTCAGAAACCTAGAGTACTTCTGCTCCTGCTCTTCCAACAGCAGAGAGGATTCTCTTCTGGAAACACAAGGGGTGAGCACAGCTCACAGGTGCTGGCCTCTAAAGAAAAGTGACTCAGTCACTTGATTATTTTTTGGACTCCAAGAGAAGAACCATCTCAGTGCACACCTCAGCTTCAGGCTTCTGCAGTGCACAAGGAACATGCACCATCCTACCTTAGGAGACAGATTCCTAAGGACCTGAGCCATTTGTGGAAGAACTCTGCTCCAGAGGTTTCCCTCACAACTTGAGGCACAAACCCCATAGCACACAGAAAACAGTGTTTTCACTACTGACCAGTGAAATTTCCTCCGATCACATAGGGGATGACACCCCCTGGCCAGATCCTCTCAGCCCTGGATGTGGTTGCCCTGCGCACTCTGGGAGAGGAGTGTGTATCCATGCCAGACTCATCTTTATATTCCTTCCTCTTCGGGATCCTTGCAAGCGTTGTGTTCTGCCTGCCGTCTGCAAGACAGAGTGGCAACACTGTTTAAATCCTCTTTAGTTCGAGGTGCAGCCCTCAGGTAATACCCTGGAGCTTCAGAAAAAGATAAAAAGAAAAAGCAAGATGTTAAATCAACCCCGAAGTCATTGCCAGATTTGCCAGTGACTTTTTTGGGACATTGAGACTGCCAATCTATAGAAAACTGACTCTTGTTTTGGAGCCTCCATACACACTATGCCAAACCTGTTCTCCTATTAGGATGTAGAAGCACATCCTTCCCTGTCTCTAGCCACTCAAGCTCTGAAACAGCAACTTCAGAGATGGGGACACAGTACTTAAACAAGGGGAAAAGGAGGTGGGAATCAAACAAGCCTAGACTGTATAATCTCTGTATCACTGTATATTCTCAGCTTGCCCTTCCCATCCACTCATCTGCAGAGAATGGTTTGTTCTATGAGGAATAGCTTCACAGCAATAACTACCCATTTGAGCTGGCCTTGGAAGAAGGTGACAGACCCCTAACTCTGAAATCTGTACTCAAGGCTGAAAAGTATTTGGTTTCACATACCAGGTCTTGGGTGGTTTGGAAATCTATAGATCAGACAGTCTCTGCTGAAGGAGGGATGCTCAGGATGGAAAAACAGAAGTGCAAATCTCCATCCATGCTGAATCTCTTCATTTTAATGAAAAGGAGCAAAAATACAAAAGGGAAAGCAGAACACATCTCATTTATCGTTACAAAGGGTAGAGGAGCCCTCGTTGTGTGGTGGCCTTATAATCTGCCAGAGGACTCATACAGGCTCCTAGGCAGACCCGGTACCTTGCCCTACATCTGTGCTGCTGCAGCTCTGCTCAGATACTGGTTATGCCTACATGATTGCACTTTTAACGTGGTGTGAGTCTGACCCAGAGAAAATACCCTTTACTCAAAGCTTCCCAGTTGTTCACCCCCTAACTGATGTGCCATGGGCAACTCAAACCTCAAAGCAAACCTCAAAGTCCCGCTGGGCTTTACAAGGATGTAAGGATTGTGTGGATACACCACTTGTTACATAAGCTCCCTGTATTGAACAGCCAATGCATCAGCTGGACTAGGGCAAAGGAGTAACATAGTTCCATGCCTTCAGGGAGTGTTGGTCTGAAGGGTCACACCAAGGTGAACATCCTTGTCACCTTGAGGAGCAGCACTGCTGATGGTGGCTCCCCAGTGGACCACGGTGAAGCCAAAGAAGATGGCAATTTGTATGTAAATCAGCTAGACCAGCCACAGCTTTGCTCTCTGAGTCAGGGACATGGGCTGCCGGGTTATTAAAAAGCACATGTCCTGCTAAGACCTTCCTTAAGTGACATGGGGGGCTGCTGAGAGCCTCTTCCCCTATTCATCCCTCCAGCTAAAGCACCAGTGAGCAAACCAGTACTGTCAAGGCTGAGGGGATCAATACAATGGGAAGGAAATTCAGGCAGTGTAGGGGAATGAAAAGAATCAACTTTAAACCCTCCCTCCTGCTTCACCAGGTCAAGCCCTTCCTGCTGAATACCTTGCTCTGAGCTGCAGGACAAAGATGGGAATTTGCCTTTTGTTCCTCTTACTCCTGAGCACCTCCCTGGCATTTCAGAAGCTACCCCATCCCCAAGCCAGCTGCTGGATCCTGGAAAGCTGATGCTCTGAGGTTGGGGATTCTCCCAACAAAGGAAGAAGCACCCTCCTGCTCCTTGCGTACACCTGGCACTGCTGGTACCAGGTACTAGCACAGACAATGGCACTACAAGGGCCACAGCCAGAACAGAGAGGGTCTCAAGACTGAAGTAGTCTTGTCTTCTATTCACAAACTGCTCCTGGGGCTGCCTAAAACCACTATGGATTTACACATGGACAGCTCCTGACAGCAAACCCAAGAGAGGAGTTGTCTGCCCTGCATTCCCCTGTGCCTGGTGCAGCAGCAGCTCTGCACAGGGGACTCTGGGTCCACACCTCTGTGCCACCAAGGCTTCCATTCCTTGCCGGCAACACACTCTCTTGGGCAAATTCTCCTCACCAGTCCTGCAACACCTCTTGACTGCTCCTAACTCCCGCTATAGTTTTCTGCCTTTAACAACTGAAATTTGTTAAATTCTCCTCCCTGGAGAGGCTTGACACATCCTTCTATCAGGCTGCTTGTGGGTGGGAGTGAACAGTTGCCTTTACATCACTTTGGTTATTTTTCCCTCTTTCATTCACTTATTAAACTGTCTTTATCTCAACCAACGGGTTTTCTTACTCTTGCTTTTCTCAACTCTCCTGCTGGAGGTTGGCTTCTGGCTGGGGTCAACCCACCACACTATACATGGCAAACCCACCCCTTCAGAGCGTTCACCCAAAGCAAAAAATGTCTGGGCAGGGCTGATCTCCTAGGCAGAGAGAAGCCCACACATGTACATAACAGGACAAAAATACATTTTTACAGGGGATAAAAAAAGTAAATAAAAGATACCCAAAGGTCTGGGTGGGGTACCACATTACCCTTTTTAACTGCTTTGTCACTATGGTCAGTTGAAGTGGCATTCGCACTTGACACCTCTTCTCCCAGGCCTCCTGCAAAGGAAAAAAGAGCAGAGACTTATCTCGGTGAGCTGGCTGGCAGAGCTCTGATGCGGAAAGGACAGCAACTACCAGTAATGCCAGTTGGGGGTCTGCTGGCCACAGAAACTGTCTGCTTTCCCTGTGCAGGAAGCAGGGACTAAATGCCTGATAAAGCTAGGCACTTTTCCTGGGTTTGTTTCTAGCCTACAGTGACACCCTGCAACTCATTACTACACCATGCCTTAGTTTCTCCGTATGCTGAATAAGCAGAAAGCCTCTTCTAGGGAAGGCTAATTTCATGGAGATTTACTGAGAGCAGGAGGTGAATAACCTGATCTCTGTAGAAGTACTGCAAGAGCAAGTTTCTGCAGTCTTGGTGGCAAGATAAAGAATGAAGAGCATGGTAAACCACCACATGCAGAAAAGAATACACTGTTAGTCATATGGCACTGCTGGATGCAGTGTGGACACTTCCAAGAGGGATGTCTCACTTTCAAGACAGCTGGACATCTTCCAGTCACTGAAGCAGTCTTGCTTTGACAGCTGTTCAACTCTCCTTTGGTCTGGAGCTGCCTACTAGCAAATCCTTCTCCTGCCTGTCCAATGCAGCAAGGACAGGGGAAAAGGTATATCCCTGATACCTTGGAGAAGGACTGAGAGGATGGTAACAAACCTCTAATATTATACTACTATAATTGATAAGAATATCTGGGAAATTATGATGGAAGATAGTTACTAAACAATTCAGAAGAAAATAAAATACCCAGACTCTGAGCTGGCTATAGGTTAGAGCTTCCTGGTCCAAGAGACAGTAAATCAGGGGTTTGTCTCCCAAAGGAAGTGCCACAGTTTAACAGAGCTTGGCTGGACAAAAGCCACTGGATGTGTGAACAGGAACAAGCCTAATTCAACAAGATGGATTGCTCTGAACTCTATCACTCTTTTCCAGCTTCAATGTCCTAGCCTAAGATTTCGCTTTGTTTTCTTTCATGCCCAGTCCTCATCACTTCCTTAAGCCCAAGCTCAACAAAAGTTCCTCTTCTCAGTTTTGCATCCCAGGACTTCTCACACTCCCACCCCTGCAAAGTATGCTATTCTTCACACAATATCTCGTTCCATTTAAAGGAAACCCCAACTAGCCATTCATCACCAGAATTATTAAGGCATGCTGTCTTTGCTGAGGCAAAGGATAATTTTGTATTTCTAAATAAATGCAGCTTGCTTCCAGTCACAAACAGATTGCTTCTTAATTGAACTTGGGAGGTGAATTATATGGTGAATTAGGGAAAAAGAACAACTCTGTATTTAGTGAATTGTTCTCCTAAGAGGGAGCTGCATGGGATTGAATTGCAAATGATGGCACCAAACCCTAGAGCCGGGCCCCTCTCCTGTGCCCGAGCTGCTGACCTCTGCTGTGCCGTGGTGCCATTCGAGCACACAGCTTTTCCAAGCTGTGAACACATTCTTTCTCAGAGATCAGTGCAGGCCTTGGTTTCTTATGCAAAGAAGAGCTTTGAATAAACTAGTGTGACTAATGAAATCTAAAACATCTCTGCATATTTTGTCTTATTGTAGCCAAATAAAAGGGAGAGCACTACACAAAGGCCAGATATGGGGTGCAGATATACTGGATATTTTCAAACTCTAATCTCACTCATAGAGACAGGGAGCACCCACAGCCTTGTGTCCCACAAGGGTGTTTTGGAATCAAACATGAGAATTTTAGAAGATTCTGTTCTGATTCACTTAGTTTTAGACATTTCCTATCATCATGATGCCTAAAGATATCCCAAAAATTAAAGTGACTTCACAGACATTTAGTCCTCTTTGATTCTTTTCAAGAGAGGGCTAACGCAGGATCCCAGAAGAACTGATATGCCGTTACCAATACATAAGGAAGTCAAGAAATGCACCTTGTATCTGGAAGCAGCTGCACATAGGTTGCAGGCAATATATAAGTCCTGTTGTCCCCTCAACACATTCCTGAAGTTGCACCTCTCTGTTGAACTACCCTGTCACATCCAAAAGCAGAACATATTCCAGTGTTACTGCTCCAGAGCACAAAATGCCCATGTATGTACTGAAGAAGTATGGAAACATTGAAGAGGAGAAGGGAGACTTTCAGTTTGACATTGTGCTCTGTGGAAAGCCAATAAAAGCAGGCTTGGTACCCCACAAAGGCATGACATTGACTTTAATGGATATCCAGCAGTTAACAAGCCTCCCAGGATCACTTTCATGCTCAGTACTTCCCACCTGCTCCTGTGCTAGACCAGCACTCACCTTTCTTTAGCCTGACTGTTTGAATTTTGTCTGCTTCTCCCACAACCAGTTGATGATACAGAATTAGTTAGGTCATGTCTCCATGCAGAGAGCTGTACTAGATCTCCTAAACCCTCTTACATTTTTGTAATTCAATTCTTCCTAATAATTTGTCCTACTTAACAGATGCAAGCCCAGCAGTGCACTGCTGGACTCCCTAACTAGGAAACTTAGTTTCTGTGCATGACCTGGCGGAGACACAAAAGAGATTCTCGACCCAGGCTGGGGAATATTTCATCTTCTCCCTACAGTTCACTTGTACAACAACTTGTTTTTCTGTTTCTCACAGACCAGCACTGTCAAGGGATTTCGGCTCACTGAAGAAAATGTCCAATACTTTGAAAGCACCACAAACCTGAGATAAATCCACCATGTCTGCAACCATGGCTGAAGAACAGGGGTCTAAATTGTTTTAAGGAACTAGAAGCAGCCTGAGGTGGTAAGTAAGGGTCCAGCGAAGCAGAAAGCAGCAGGCTAGGGTAAAGCCTAGCTTCTTGTTTGTTGGGAAAAAAGCAGTTTCTCTCACTCTCCCAGGAGAGGAAACTGAAAATCCAATTTTGTTAAATGAAGTCCAAGTTGTTCAGCTGAAACCAAAATAAAAAACAAGATATTAAGAGAGAGCATGCACGAAGCATGCCATCAAAACTATACTGCTTGCAGTTCCCTTACACCACTAGCACAGGCAAAAGACATGCAATCTGAAGGAAGAGCGGGAAGCAAACTCTACTCAGTACCCTTACTTCCCATAAGAGAGGATGGGACTTGGAGAAGTAGTAATATATCAGACCTGAAAATGTGTCTTCTAAAAGCAACAATTTAGGATTGAAGGTATTTATTGCTGTGCATGTTCTGGTTTGGTTTTTTTGTTTAAGCCCAGGTAGTCTGAATCACCAAAGAGAGAACAATCAGATCTCTTGCTAACTAAAGCTTCTGTGCTTCTTCCACATGTTTATGGACCATGAAGGGATTATTTTCTGAAAAAAGAAGTGGAAAGGCAGGCAAAGCAGTGAAGCAGCCTGCTGGTGAATCAGAATGCATGTAGCTGACCCAGAAATACCTACCACCCTCCTACTGGGTCCATTTAAGACCTCAAAGCTGCTTGAGAGGGAGTTGACCTCCAAAACATTTTAGCACCATCCATCTTCGAGTTTTCATCTGAAAGTGCTACTCTGAGGAAAGATGAGATACCCAACTGAAAGCAAAGGAGAAACATCAGTCTATCCTGAGTCAAGTTTCATTTTCAAATTATGCCTATATGTGTTAGTCTAAAACCCAACTAGTGACAATAGCAATTGAAGTTGTCTGAAAAGTTGCAGTCTGAGAACACAATATTCTTACATGGGAAATTGGATGGGATGAAGCTTGCAACACCTCCCGTTTTCCCAAACTGTAAAACTTCCTATTAAAATCAAAACCGCTTTCCGAACAGGTCCAAGCCAGGATAATTTTTCCTCTCCAGACCAATGAAGAATCTCTTCATGTTCATGGAGTTTTCCTGTCCCTTTCCTGTTTGCTGTCCACACAGGGAAAGGGTTCCACAGCTGAACTTTGAAGGTAGCTACCACCCATATGCTCATCACCTCTGCTGAGGACAAAGGAATCCACAGTGAGCACTGAGGACTTTGACAGATTTTCCTTTTTTTTTTTTTTATTTAGCCAAGAATAACTTGGCTGTGCACATAATTATTTGCTCTCAGGTGAATCAAACCACAGCAAGATTTTTTCTAATATATCTTACTGTGGACAAAAGGCCATTTCAGAGCTGGGTCACAACACAGTGATAAAAAAAAAAAAAAACTTTTGAAAAATTATTAACAGTTTCACCTCCCCTACCTATGCCTTAAAACACCCTGCTTTCATAGTCTCAACTTAATATACAGGCTAGTCACACCCCATGTCTTAGAGAGTGTATTTCAAATGGAGACTGCAATGAAGCACTAGTAAACCCAAGTAGTGCAGTTATTATCAAACACTAGTCATTGTTGAGAGTTTCAGTTCTGGTGAATTCTGTCATATTATGACCATCAGAGAAGCTCCTGGAAAAACAGGATAAGTCAAACAATGTTACATGCACGTTTTTAACATCATTAAAGTTGAATTAATGAATTAACCAGTGGTCAAGAACTGTTTAGCATAGGAAAAACTTTATTGCACTGGGTTTTCTAAGCACAGAAAAAGTGATGATTTTATTAAAACAATTTCTGCTGGGAAAATGCATTCAGAATGCAGAACAGATGTTTCCCAGAGCTGGTGGAGAGTCTATAGCAAAAACCTTTCATAAACCCCCATACCCTGGAGATCTAAGCAAATGATTTGAGATATATTCTTCAGCATTTCCTGTCAGTGGAATAGCTGAAGTTCCCTCAATTTACTTAAAGAAAACTAAATTAAAGAAAGGAAGAATTCTGAACCCCAAATTCCCTGCAGGAATCTGTTTTTCATATTCAGAGTAAGCTGACTAGCTGCAATAACTCAGGAGAGTCCCAAGGTCCAGAGGCTTGACAGGCAGATGTGTCATCTCCACATCAGCTGTGAACGCTTGTGCAGGCAAGGAGGCCACTGGCCTCACAGGGAAGTTCATGAGAGGAGGAAGGTGAATTCAGCTCAGCAAACCCAGGGCTGCTGCAGATATGAGCTGCAAATCACTTAATGGACTGAGACCTTCTGCTGGGCAAGCTGTATTTGGAGTGGTATGGCAGGCAGAGTAGAAGTGCAGGCAGCACCATTCCCAAACACCCTGTATTTTCCCTGGATACTCCCCACTCTTCTGGAAGTGGCAGCATCACTTTTATACTGTGATGTATCTTGTTTTTAGAGAAGGCATTGCAAGAAAGGGGACAATCTGATCCAACCTCTCCACCAACTTTTCGTCTGAGAGTTAATGCTTAAGGGGAGCAACATTCTCTGGATACAAGGAAGGACTGAGAAGACTGAAAGGTGTTTTTTCTTGTGGGCTGTAACAATCACTTCTGTTCCCTAGGGTAAAAAGACAGATAAATGAGAGATGAAAGAAAAACATTACCTACAACCTGTGTCATCTCACTGATTTCTTCCAGTGAGAAAGAGCTCTGTAAGTACAGTGCTTTTACTGAGGTGAGTGAAAATGAAAAGCTAAAGTGAGTACATTTGCATGTCTCTGTTGTTTAGCCAGGTCCCCACACATGGTGTAAGACTTCTCCCCTCCCAGCACATCAACTGAGTAATGAATAGAACCAACTATCCCATCCCCTTGCACTCAATGTCTTGTCAATCTGCTGGATTGAGATCTCTTCCTAACAGGTGTCTGCCTCACTACTACATTCCTCTCAATTCACAATAATCACCTTCCCTCCCTGCCTCTCTTTTGGAAGGAAAGAGAAGCAAGTGAACTTGCAGGCAATAAGCAAACTGTAAGAGCTGGCTTGGGTTCACCCATTTCTGTCCTAGTAATTAGTATGAACCTCACAGCCCCCCTCAGCTGACATCCCTTTCCTTCTGACCTGCAGAGTCTAATTTCTTCAGCCTCAGTGCACCATGGGCCATGGACAGAGCCATGCACCATTCCCTGTGCTGCCCTGCAGCAGCTCCAGCCCTGCTCCAGGCTGTGGCTCCCAGGCAGAGCCCGTGGCTCTCAGCAGCCCGGCCAGGCCGCTCCTCCCATTCAGCCTTCCTAATCCTCTCGTTTTCCCCCTACCTTGTTTATACTGGATGAAAATTAACTCAAAATGAAAACATTTACACTGAGAGCTAAGTTATGTTTGAATGCAATTAAAACTCCTTCCATGGAGAATGTTTTGTGCCAGTAGAGAGATCTTTCTTCCACTTCACTTTCTGCCTAGATATTCAGACACTCACAGCCGTGGAGCTTCTTGGAGAGTTTTTGGTGCCTTCTTATGCCCTGTAAGCCTGAATCATGTTTAACAGGCAGTTGAGCAGCCGAAGTAGCTATAGCTGAGACACCTCATCTGCTTGGTTACCTACCAGCTCCACCACAGCTCATTTAAAGAGTACCCTAAACAAACTGCCAGATCAGGGAAACTGAGGCAGGAGCCAGCACTGAGGCAGGGGAAGTGGGACTTAAAATGCTTTAGGGAGCACAAGCCAAATATAGTCATTGTTAGGTAATCTTAGACCACCTCCTTCCCCAAGGTCTTCCCGGACTCTTGCCCGAATCATTTTGCTGTCATTAAAAGGGCTGTGGGGGAGCTGAGGAGTAAGGGCAGAGGCACTTTCCTCACTGGAGCAAGCTGCCCCAATAGGTGCTGGCAGAGCTGACCTGTCCTTCCCAGGGACAGCTGCAGTTTGCAGGGGGAGTCAGGCCTCAAACCCACTGTACCACAAACTGACTCCAGGATTAAGCAACAGAAGAAAAGGAGTGGCTAATCCCCTCCCTTACACAGCCTGATGCATCTGACACTCCCTTTTCCTCTCTAGGAAGTTGAACTGCAAGATAATCTGAATATTTCCTTTTGCTTCTGATCTTTGCCCTGGAGAAACTTGTTACCTATTCCCCATAGCTGTCCAAGTCACCATCTGGCCTCAGAACTACAACAGCAAACACAATCCAGTGTTCCAGCCTAAAACTAATTTGCTTTCTTTCCTCACTTGACAGCTGAATAAATACTTGTCCTCACCATTTGAAAAGGGGAGCCACAGCAAAGGGGTTTTGTCCACTGCAGCTACAAGCATCAGCCTTGTCTCCAAATTAGGCCTGAACAAGCAGCTCAAAGTGAACACATTTATTCCACAAATGTAACCCCTTTCTGTTCAGAACCAACCACGAGCAGTTTACAGCTCCTAATTTATTTGCTGTTTGTTATTGTCCATCAGGCCATTTTGGCAACTGATCGTTCCTTGGACCTTCCAGACATTTTTCTTGGACCTTCCAGACATTTTTCTGACCAATGTAAGCTACTTTTCTTTTGTGGGCACAGCAACATTCCTGCTTGAAAGTAGAGAGCCTGAAGGTCAAGGCGTCCCAGCCAGTCTTTCAGAGCGACCATCCTGCAATGACTGCTCTCAGAGCTTATTGATCCCACTCTTTCACTGACCATTTCTGCCTCCAAACTCATTTGCCTAAAACACTCTCAGAAATGAGGAGGCAGCTTATGCAGTTGAGGCAAATACAATTTTTCATTTGAGCAAATATTCAAGGAAATTAGGTATTTGTCCAGCTCTGAAGCAAAAATGCATGATTTAGTCAATTCCACATTTATTCGCTAAGCACTGCTGAATTTTACAATAAGGGTAATGGATTTAACTTTCAATGTAATTTCCATATGGATAAACTGATCTCCTCAAGTACATTTGCCCATGTGTTCCCTCCATCACAGTTAATTAATATAAAGCTATTTAATAACCTCCACTTAAAAACAAAAGACCATTCAGACTCTTCTGGCATCAGTAAAAGGAACAGCCTCCAAGTGCGATACACCAGCTGTAGACAAGAGCAAAAGAAAATTTAATTAAGAGTGATCAAGAGCACGACAGTTGCAAAAATCTGATGTTATAAATGCTCCTACATGGGGATTATCCCAGCTCCTGAAAGGGTTAATAGTGCCATCCAGCACCAACTTCCAGGTGCTTCAGATGTGCCCAAGAGACCTTTAAGGATGAGGAAAGTAGTGGGGCTGGGAGCCAAAACCTGGCAAAGTTAAGCAGGGAGCAGCAGGGATTTGGCATCATCTGTGTAGGAGCACTGCAGCAACTAAGCCCAAAGCTGCAGCTATGCTTGAAGCTGATGGTGGCACCAAGCTGGATAGGAAGGAACTACAGAAACAGGCTGTTTGGAAGCAACTTCAACCATGGCATCAATGGATAGTTTCTGCAGATGTTTTTGGGTGCTTAAATAATGTTAATTGCTCGTTAACAAAATCCATGCTATTTAATTTCTGAATTTGCAGCATTTGACAAGAGTAATACTGAGTTACTTGCCTTCCTGGATGATTTCAGAAAGAAGCATATGAATTGTGACTCACAAGATAAGCACAACTAAAGTTTCCACTAAGAATGAGTAAGTGGCAGAGTTTGAAATAGCTGGGGATTTTAGTTATAATGGAGAAAGCTTTATTGCTTGGATGGATTAATTTGAGCAATATTGCAGAGCTCATAAAACCACTAAAAAAACCCTGTGTAAGGCTGAACATTGACTGCACAGCAGAAATCAAACCACTTATTTTGACAGGTGGAAGGCCACCATCCAGAAAACTTGATTTCAGGGAACAGTGCATTTACAAAACAAACTTTGTGGTGCATGTGACCACAAAGCCACTGGGAACTGAGACAAGGAAAATGAACATCTTAGTCCACAGGAAATGTGGAGCAAGTAACAGGGCTGGGTTATTCAGGTTGTGCTCTGCCCGTTCAGGTTTACTCAGCACCTATTGCTTGGGACTCTCTTTACCCTGCCCTGCAGGACCTTTATCACAAGCAAAGGGAAAAAAGGAGATAGATTTCATTTCTCTGCTTGTCACAAGTCTGGAACACCACAGCCAAGTGTGTAAAACAAAACTGCAAGCCCACTAGTCCCAAGTAGTTTGAAAGCAATGTTCCACATTGGAAAGACCCTAATTGAAAGAATATCAGAGCTTGCATATCTGTTGGTGGGACAGGTGGAGTAAACACTCTAGCACCTCCTGTTGCTACTCAGGCAGATCACAAGCAGCAACTGACTGCACAGGAAGGCACTGGACAGCCCCTGAGAAAGGCAGATATGGCCAACAAGCTGACATCCCCACTCCTGACAGCCCTGCTGTCCTGACTAAGGGTTTCTTCTCCAACCTGACAAGGGAGATCTGTCTTCTTTGCACATATATACATTCCATGCTTTGGCATCTTGACTTGAACACCTTCTCTCCTCTCCTACCATCAAGCACCAGACTGGAAGATTCTAGTCCTGTAACTGGAAAAAGTGCATCCCTAAGATGGGGAAAAGTCCGTCTCAATAATTTCCAGAAAAGACTTCAAGCTGGCACTCAGAAATCCATAAAGAAAAAGCATTTGGTGTGAAAATATCAAACCTAAAGATTTTCTAGCAGAAGAGTCTTAACTACAGGGGGTATTAGAAGGTTCATCAGCTAAGTGCATGGGTTTTCTAGATAGTTATCATTATGCTGGAGAAAATCAGGCAAGTCTGAGAAAGTTGCAATAGGATGGTAAGACTCTGGGTGGAAGAAAAAAACACAGTATCTGCTTTTCTGCAAAGAGAAGATCACTCGCTTACTGCACAGAAATGTAGATTTGGGACAGGGGGTAACTCAGAAAAGCAGTGTGTCTCAGACACTGCTCAGACAGAGCACTCTCAGCCCTAGAGGACTTACTCAGTTTTTCCAAAGGGGAGCTCCTGCCTTGCCTTAGCAAACTACAGAACTGTGGGAAATTCATTTCATGGTTGTCTGCTCTGGTAAAACCCCTGATTGAATTGACTCACATAGGTAAACATTTGGGCTAGTCATAGGAAAATCATTTGGCACAGCTAACCGAACCTCAGCATCAGGCCAGGCTCTAGGCACCTACCTTTCCTCTCTTGAGGCTCCTCTTCCTGTTAAGAATATGCCTGGATTGCAAAGAGCCATCCTCAGAGTGCATGTCACGTTTATGGAAAACGGAAAGGAGGTAGGCAGGCAGCTGGACAGAGCCCTCAGACAGGCCTGTTGGAACAAAGATGCTCCTCTACTCACACAGGGGGAAGCAACCTTCACTAAAGGTTTCCCAGGGAAAGAGCCGACGCCTGCAGAGGGTTCACAGATGAGGGTTATGTTACAGCACCTACACAGTTACTTGCATTGCTCCTGGCCAATACAGCAGCTCAGGTTAAGTTAGCACAACCCATAGACTTGCTCTAAGCCTAAACGAATTAAAGCATAGACTCCAAGCACCCCTAAATTCTATGACTCTATGGTTCTATGAAATCCAGCAATGCTGAAGTCCAATCCTTCTACTCTGAACTAAGTGACAGTACAGTAGAGCATCAAATATGAGTTACAAGGGTTACATGAGTTACCAGCTGAGTTTGGCAAGTCAAGTCAGCTGAATTTAAGAGTCTTGCTTTCAAATCTATAAATCAGATGTTCCCTGAAATGTCAGTTAGTCACAGTCTAAATCCCTGGATTTTTTAGTCTTCTAGAAGTATATTTTACACTAATTTAAATTTCACTAGAAACACATGAGTAGCATCCAGGAGGACTCTGATGTAACATGCAGCTCTACTACTGGCCACAGCCCCTACACTGAGGAACCTCTCACAAAGTGAAACAGCAGAAACCCTACTTGTGACTGCCACTAGTACCTTAAGTATTCCACCAGAGAAGTCTTGCTCTCTACCCTGAAGCTAAGCAGCACAATCTTAGCAGGACAGCTGCACTCCAGCGACCTGTCCAGCAAGTAAACCCAGCTTACAAGGGAATCAGTGTCTTTCCTCAAGAATGCAACCAGAGACAGTGACCATGAGCGTCTTAAAACAAGAAAAAGCAAAGCATCCTGTTGCATAGGGGCCCTTGTGCAGACATGGTGAAGCAGCAGAGCAGCTGCCTGTATTTTCACAGCACACTCAAGAACAGGAGAGCTGCTGCCAATGAACCAGCTCCTTGCTCTTATTAAGACAAGGTTTAATGCAGAACTTCTGTCTGCCTCACTTGTCAGAGAATTACTTGCATGAATTGCTGTCAGAGCCTCCAGTCACTCACAGCAGTCTCTGTCTCCCCTGATTCAATAGGAAGCCTGGGTTCAAATATATCCCTTTCCCAACTGCACTGTTATCTGAAGCATTACTCTAGCTAGAAAAGATGCTCTGTGAATCCCTTCTGCAGGCATTTGTGGCAGTGAGAAAGGCTCATCAAGGCCTTCAAGCCACGAGCCCAAAAACCTCTCAGGATGAGAGGTAAAGAAAACTTGTTTTGACTGTTCTTGAAAAGCATTCTTGGCAACAGTGGGATATGGAGTCAGCTTCTTAACAGCAAGCCCAGCACAGCATGGCATCAGTGAGGGCAGCCAGACTCCTCTGGCTTCTGATCTGCTGCTGCCAAACCCTAAAGAGACAAACTTGCCCTTCTTACTCACAGAGGTGCCTTTCAGGATTGGAAACTGTCTCTATGATACAAAAATCAGGAAAATAGTTAATGTATCAGAAAAGTCCTCATAATCCCTAAAATGCCCATAAAAACTCTAAGTCAGATAGTATTAAACAGGTACATACCTCTAAGAGGCATGGCAAGAAATAAGGTCTTCTTCCTCTGTGGCTAATGCTTCAGCAGATAATCACCTTGCACCAGTGGACTCATCTGGGTCCAAAACACAGGTGACACCGTGCAATTTCCCAGCCTGCCTGTGGATTCTCTTTTTCCCCCCCATTGCAGCAGATGAATCCTCAAAGCTTTCAAATTTCTTCTAAACTAAAATTATATTGTAAAAGCAAATGTTTTCACTAAGCTTTAAAAAAACTCTATGAGAAACTTTTCAAAACTGCAAGCTTTTTGAAAAATCTTTCATCAAAGTGATTTGGAGTTGGTGATGCATGGGCTTGCTGAGGTAGCACTCACTGGCAGATCTCCAGGTACTGGATTCATTTCATTATGTTTTGAACCATTACTGTCTCTCTACAGGTCCAAACCCTAAGGGTATACATTTCGACAGCACTGCATGACAACACCTGATTTTCAAAGTAAACATAACATCTAAACTTGATCCCACAGAAACAGAGAGGCAGCTAAAACCTTCATTTTAACAATGTGCCTCATTGTTTGTCTCTTCTAGCTGTAAAATATTTTTAAGGAAGAGGAGAAATTCCTTGTTTGGCAGATTTTATGTGTCATTACAGATGGTGATAGCAGGGTGAGCAGGTGATTGTGGAGGACAGTTTGGTTTGCAAAATTTCTTATAATGTAAAGCAACAAACAAAAAGATCACAAGCAAGTCTCTGAATTTAGGACTTAGGTTCAAAGGAGAAGAGCCAATGAGGAAAAAAAAAATCCTAGTTTAGAAAATTAGGAAAATCTTATCTTGACTCAAAGAAAGGTCAAATGTTCAACTTTAAACAGATCTTTTGCCAGATCACTGATGAGAGTAAAACTACATTTCAGGTAAAACAGAGCTGAGGTTGAGAGACCTGTAGAAAGGAGCCCAGAAGTCATGTAACAATCACAATCTAACATTGGGTTGGAGGATAGCACTTTGGAAAAAACCTTCAGGGAAATCATGAAAGGCTCTTGACAAGAAATTAACTAGTTGGTAGCTCTGAGCCCTTTAAGAAGAGCACACCTCCTGGCATTCACTCACAGTTAATCTGCGCTGCATGCAAATCCCCTCTACTAACACACAGCTCAGAGCTTTAACCAAGTCAACAGAGATCAACACGTAGACAACTGCTTGGATTAAATGGGCTTCACTTAGACATAGACCACCACCATGCCTGCCTTTCCCTCAACAGGGCCTGAAGAAAACTCCACTTGTATAAATGCACCAGAGAAGGACATTTGCACACAAGATGCTATTCCAAAACGTACTGCAGTATTCAGATGCTTGATCTGTACTCTTCCTGATAAATTTTTAGGAAGGGATCTCCTTTGGAGCAGATGAGACTGCTCGCATGAATAAGGACTATCAGGTCATATGCTGTACTCCAGAAGGCTTTAAGTACTTAACACAAGTGATGCAACTCCCTGTGTAACGTCAATTCCCAATGTGACCACTCACACAAAAGAATCTGGGTATACTGAGACATCCAGACAAAGCCAAAGAGGAACATCATTGCTGGAGCACTGAAGTAAGGTACAAAGGAGACAGTCACCCCTAAAATCCACATGAGCAGTTTTCTAGGGGATTGCCAGAGAGCTCTGAGCCAGCATTCCTCAGAGGGAAGGAACTATGATCCTGCTCTGTGACTTCACCAAGGAGACAATGCTATTTGGTCCATTGCTTTAAGATACTAGGAATAAAATACTAATGCAAATATTTGCTGAGAAAGTGCTTGGAAACACTGAACTTCCAGGCATCCCACTCAAGCAGGATCACAAATTTTCAAGTTCTGAAAAATGACCATGGCATTTCTGCAAGCAGGAAATTAATGGAGAAAACAAGCCTGGAGCACACTCATGCTGGGAAATTAAGCTCAGGACAGATCTGTGGCAGAATCCAAACAGTTCTCCGATTCCCTGCCCCTCTCTCTCAAGGACCCAGAGAAGTACCTAGCTATTTTCTAGACAATGACTGGAAAAGGGTGAAGAAGGAGAAAACTTGAAACAGTTTGAAGGAGAAAACTTGACAGTCTCTAAGCACTGTCTCCAAGGCAAAGCTATCCCTAAAGCAACACAACGTCATTGGATCCAAAGGCCCATGTGTCCCATCACTCCTTAGTACATGGGAACCGCATTCCTCCTTCAGAGCCTGACAGCTGCAGATGCTCCACCCAAGCTATTAGGGTGTACACCTATAAACAGCCCAACAGTGTCCAATGGCACCATTTTCACTTCTCCTCCCAGTTGAACAGCATTTTCTGGGAACAAGGGAACAACACCAGGCAAGAAAAATGCCTGGCCTATTAACACGTTCAGAACTGCAGCTCTCAGATACGAAGAGCCTGTGCGTCTGTATATACATATTAAATACTTCCTCTGCTATACAACTAATCCGATTAACAGCTTTAGGAAACTCTGAAATGTTATAATTCAAGGGGTTCCATTCAAAAAAGGTCTTAGGCTGTTTCTGTACAGAGGTTGCATTCTTCCCACTGGAAATAGAGCAGGGAGTAGGATTTTCTCCCAGGGAAGAATGGAGCCCAATCCCCATCATGCTGAAGTAGACCACCCTGTTACAATTCACATGAGTGTCAAGCAAGCCACACAAGAGAAGAATCAACCCTTCCTGCCCCTGCAGAGAGCCCCTCACAGGGCAGGTGACCATAGAGATCCCTCAGTGTGTGCTCTGCAGAAAGCATCGCAGTCACTGCGGCTGCCCATTTGTCAGCTGCACTCCCAGGGGTTCAAATGAAACCTGCCAGAGATGAAGACAAGGGCGAGTGAGTGAGGTGACATCTCCATTCACCTAAGGCAAAGCGTTGTGTGATGCACCAGTAAAAAGTGTGAGGAAGAGACTGGTCCAACCATACCACATGAGCCATGGCTGTAAAAGACCAGTGCCCGCATTACACGATACAGATGTGAGTTATAAAATCCAGTTAATTTTCCAGATGGCACAGGTCTGGCACCAGTGCCAAGTGATAGAAATGTGCTAGACATGACAACTAAAAAGGTTACCAGTGAAAAACTGATACATTCAAATATCATCTGACTTTGCTTTCCCAGTAGTGTCCCCATCTAACTTCAGGAACTGACAAAGGAATGTGAAAGAGATTAATGCTGCCTGTTCCACTTAGTCCTAATTTTCTGATATATCTTTTGTTCCTAATAACCTATCACCTAAGAAAGTATGTCAGCCAAAAACACGATATACAAGGGCTAAATGACATGGCAATGCAGGACAATGGCATTTCCAGGGAGCTACCCATAATCTGAAGAGCTCGACAGCCCTTCTCTATCCAGAATTTCAGTTACATTGACAATTAAATATGCCTGTGTTGGATGTGTCATCTTTCATGCTCATACCCAGAACCAGATCTACGTGGTGCTTAGATGCTCTGAAGCCAAAATTAGGCAGTTATAAGGAAAGAGATCCAGCCACCAGTGCTTTCAAATGATGTATGAGCTAAATTGCACAGGGGTCAGGTGAATATACGGTTTCAGTGATTTTTGCCTCTACCCAACCTCTAACTCTACTTGCTAAACCAGAGACAGAACAGCAAAGAAAAACAGAAGAAGTTTGCTCTGACCTGCTCTGTCTCCAGTCCCTCTGGTATCTCTCAGAGCTCAGAGTTCCAGCAATTTCTCTCTTGCAGCATACATGAAGTAGAAGGAAAAATACTGTGGGGAGCCCTCTGAACCAGCTGCAGAGTGTTTCAGAGACTGTTAGAGCTGGAATGCAGTCAGAGCTCCTGAGTCAAGAAACACCTTTGGTCTGGCACAAGACTGAGCATACATTAGAGTTGCATAGGGTGACAAAATGAGCACACATTTTACAAAAAAATCCACACAATTGTTAACCTATTTTGGTTATAGTATCACTTCTAGGGTAGACTGTATGCAAGACCACAGTGGGTTTTACTAGGTAGACAGCTGAAAAAATGTGTTATTCCATTAAGATCATACAGTGAAAGAAAAAAGAGCACAATAGAGTCAGAACTTCTGCCAAACTGAGTGGCCCAAACTCAAACACATTTCCTTCCAAACTGGCAAAAAGGTATTTCCTCATAGAAAGAGACCAGTGCTGTAAATCTGAAAATCTCCTTTAGACAAGATAGGATTTGGCTACATCAAATTGTGAATTGTTTTTTATTTAACAAAGTTCAGAGTTGGATCCCACTGTCAGTGCCCTAACTAAAGCTCTGCATGTACCGCCCTGGCTGTGAGAACAGCATCACAAGTGAAATGGAAGTGCTCCTTCCCTAGGGACAAAACCAGGTGAAAGAAGGCACCACCACCCCAGGGCTGCCCTTACCTGAAGTGTGTCTTGCGTTGCCATCTGAGTGCTTTGTTAAGTCAACAGTTCTGTCTATTTGAAACAACTTCAGATCGTCTTCATCTAAAGCGATATCTCCCCAAAAGGCAGCTGGAGAGAAACAAAGTGCAATTAATTTAGTTTTTATTTTGGAAGAAAAGTACAGTTCCTATCTGGTTTGTATCACATCTAAAAGGCACAGAGTTCATGGACCAGAAAAAGGTCAAAGGCTGCTGCAGTTTTAAAAGTACAAACAGAGGACATGAGTGGAGGGCAAGTGACAGCACTTACATTAAGTTACAGCACAGATCCCCCAAAATGAGATGATTTTCTGGGATTCCTTATGCCACTCATTCATATACAAGACAAGAGGCAACCACCAGCATTGTTCTATTTCCTAGGTAAGTCACGGCTCAGATCCTGACTGAGATGTTGCATCTGCACCATCCCCAGCCTAACAATCTGTGTAAGACCGGAGCACAGTAGTGAAGCACTCGAGCTCAGCAGTGTACAACTAAAGCCTGCAGGCTTCAGGACCTCATACACTCAGACACACAGCATTGGTCCCAATCCAGCCTGAGAGCGAGCCTACCATTTCCACTTTGCTAGAGAAACACCAGTTATTTGTCCCCTTGTGGATCAGTTTCATAGATTTAAGTTTGCAGAGTTTTAAATTTTTAAAAAATCTTTGAATTTCAGTCAGAAGTCAGCAAAATAAGGTAAACAAACCGATCACTTGATATTCACAGCTCAGAGAAACAGACTAGAAATCACTGGAGTGGAAAAAATTATACCCCTGGAGTATCCTGACTGAGTTGATGCTGCACAATGTATAGTTATCATTTTGAGAATTTGAACAAAATAAACACAGGCAATGAGGCAGTTGACCAAGTCTAGCAGACTTTTCAGAGATAACAAACAGATTACAAACAGAGCTCTTAAAACTCATACAAGAAGCCTGTATAGGCTGATGAAAAAGAAGGAAAAACCGAGCAAATTAATGATACAGCTGAAGAGAACTCAGTCAGACAGACAAGGAACAATGCTAAGGCATTGTCTGCAACAGTGACCAGATTGGATGAAATTTACTTCTTCTGTTAAGTCAACATTTACATTACTTGAGGGGAAAAAACATCCTGCTGCTATAGTAGGAACATCACTGATCAAAGCATGTTAGGCCTGAGAAACCAATGCGCTTTACCAATCATCTCACTTTTACTACCAAGACCAAATGGAATATGGACCTTTGCCTGACTACCAGAAACTTGCAATCAGATCTGTGGCAATTGAATTAAGAAAGGTCAACTGAGAGTTTTCTCTGACGCAACATGGTGTTGGTTCTGATGCAATACTTGATTCCTCTATTCTGCATCTCAGCAGCTCACTCAGTACAATAGAATTTGCCAATGTCACTGTTCTGGGATGTGGGCGTGGCAAGAAATCTTTGCATGCTACTGCCTGCTACAAGCAGCAGAGCCCTGGCATGAGCAGAGGGTGACTGCTTCTCCCATTCCCTGGGACAAAGCTGTTCCTGCTGTTTACCTGGTCATGGCAGCCTCAAGAGAGGCTGGCTCCAGCGTTTTGGCTGGGTCTTCTTAAAAGTGTTGCCAAAACCCAGTTCCAGAGGGGGACATAGTGCAGACAGACCTATATACAGACTGACATCAGTTATAACTAGGGTAGAACCTCCATTTGCTACACAGACACAGAACTCAGGCTCTCCCCAACTTCTGGACAATCTAAGCCGTCACTCAGAACAGAGAAGAACCCAAAACACAGGCAGATCCCCACCAGGTACCAGTACAGCCAAACATCCCAAGCTGATTGGGAAGTGGAAGAAAGCAGTGACATAGGTTCCCGTGGCTGCAATTTGAGGAGATGACATTTTACCCATCCACAGAAATTACTTGCCCAGAACAATGTGGCATCCAAGAGGCAGAGATGCAAGCTTGATAAGTCATTAGAATACTGGCCATTTACCACCACCATTCCCTACCCTCTTGTCAAACCTACTGTCCCAACTGATTGCCACCACCCTGTGCTCTCAGTGGCTCTTTTCCATTAGTATCACACAGTCTGTTTCTCAGGCTAAGGTAGCCCATGCCAAAACGCAGCCTTCGGGGCAAGCCTGCAGCGTGGATTTACACCAACAGAATTGTTATGTTTTCCTTCTCAATGGAAAGCAGCAGCTTTCTCCCAGCTCTAGCAAAGGAATCTCTTTCGGTTACAAAGTCATACATCATCCTGAAAGACAGCCCACTACAAAAGCAGAATTTTCCTAGCATTTATTTCCAGCTCTCTGCAGTCCCAGAGTGCTCTGGGGGAACCATGATTTATCACAGTCCTCAACCAGCTGAACAATTTTCCTTGCTGGAAGTCCCGGCTGAGAATGCTACACTGCAACTTCTCCTGTGCTGTCAAAGGCCCCTTCCTAAAGACATGCAAGCCTGAAAGCCTGCCTCCACCCAGAGGGAGCCGTCCCACAGGAAAGCCCAAGTACTTTATTTTAAAGGGTCACAAGTTCAGAGACTGCTGGCAAATGAAGCATCTCAAATCATCCCTTCTGATTTCTTTTACTAAGTTCTCCTTTTTAATTTAATGCGGGAGGATTTGAAAAAGAAAAAGAAAAAGAAAAAGAAAAAGAAAAAGAAAAAGAAAAAGAAAAAGACAAACAAAAAATTTAAATCTCCAAACAGCAGGTTAACAAGCTTGGAAACCGGAATTTCTCTTGGCAGAGCTCTGTAGTGTACACCCAGGTGCAAACTCTTAACACACAGTGAAACAGCATGCCAGCTTTTCTTTGAGAAAATGCATTAATTGCTATGGATAGTAAGAACAGAGCAGATCTTATTGAGCTTGATGGAGCCAATATGAGAGATTTTGCTTCTCTGGACTGGTAACCTGCACCAACCACCTGAATGCTGAACCACACCACCCCCCAGCATATGCAACCAGACATTGGGAAAAGGGGAAGGATGACTATGTTTAACAAAAATATTCAGCACCAAAAAGGAAAAAGCAGCCTGGCAAGCTGTCTGCATTCTCAGCACATTTCTCCCACAGGAAAACAGTCCACATGCTGATGTCTGAATTGTGCGCTGAGCACAGAGGTGCCATGACACCAGGAGAGTGTGGCAGATGGCACTGGGAAGGAGAACACCTCCTCCTGGGCAGAGGACAGGCTCAACAGTTTTTCCAGATGCTTCCCCGCAACCAGGGCCCAAAACCATCAATGTCTTCACAGTCCTCATTTTCCACAGTAACATTTTGAGGAGTCCCCAGCAATGTGACAGCATAAAGCATCTTTCTACAAACTTCACCACTCATCCCTGCAAATCAGCTCCAACCTGCTTTTCCCCTCCTAAGGTCACCCTTCTCCTATTCCCTGCTTGCATTTTCTCCTTTCCCTAGTTCTGAGTAGCACAATCTTATTTCAAGGGAGATAAATAATTTTCCTATCTCTCATAAGAACTCAACTCAGAAGTATTCACAACTGTTTAAAACTTTTATTCTCCAAGAAAAGTGTGTGTCACTCAGGCTTTTTAAGAAAAATCTTGTACTTTCTGGGGTTTTTTTTTCTCTCCTTCAAAGACTAGTAAGAAAAAGAGTGAATTACCAAAAGCTTATGGTATTCAGACAGAAAACTAAATAATACTGTTCCTAAAAATACATCTGAACCCAAAATGTACTGTTTCAATTTGTTAAGAGCAGGCTGATCTCTAACACTTCATTGTTAGAGAATTCAACAATTCTCTAACAATTCATTGTTAGAGAATTCAAATTCCTGGGGATGGGTATCTCTCACCTTCACCACAGTCAGCTCCAAGCTTCTACAAGATCATGAGCCACTTGAGCTGCCAGAAGACTAGAACTCCATACTTGAGAAACATCAGTGTCTGTGTTTGAACTGATCTTCAGCCACCAAGTTGGAGCAAACCTTTCATCCATTTGCCTGCCACAAACTCTTGCCAGGAAGCCCCTATTCCAGCATCAGTGTAGGCCGTAGGTTTATCCTGACGACAGGGATCAGCAAAGCAGTCACCCTCTGCATGCTGTGGAAGACCACTGCAATTTTCCCTCTAGCACTGGTCAGAACCAGCTGTGACAGAGATTGACAGAAAGAGACTTTGGAGACACGTATACCCTCCCTGCCAGGAAAGCTCCTGCAACCTCACTCCACCTCAAATAGAGACTCACCATCTGAAGCTTTTATTAAGAAATGGCAGGTTTTAAGTGCTGAACAGGATCTGAACCTCAACTGAGGACTATGTCTTCCAGTTTGAGTCAAAGGGGCCCTCTTTCTATGGGGTCACACTGAGCTGTGTCTGTCACCAGCTCAAGGGTCTTGTCTGAATTCAGAGCTAGCTCGCACAGCTCACACTGACCAATTTCATTTTAGTCCTTCTAGCAGAGTTCTAACACAGTTTTGCTGCTCTTTTTGAGCAGGTGTCCCACAGGGCAATGCAGCAACGGGCAAGTTAAACAAAGAGCAACATGAACCCAAGCAGGTGCCTCAGATTTGTTTCATCAATGCTTTTTCAGTTAACAACACAATTCAGTTTTTACCAGCATTCACAACTGTGCATAAATAAGAGCTGTGTTCCCAAGCAGAGGTACCTCATGATTTGTGCCAGTACAAAACATACAAGGAAGAAGTGCTTGCAAAATTAACCTTGACATGTCCAATTTAATGAGCATCACGGGCAGGCAACTGATCCAGTCTGCCTGACACAGACTCAGCTGTGTCCCCGAGCCAGGAGCCACAGCCTCTGTTTGTGCCTGACAGTGCAAACATAGGATGTGCTCTGAACTCACCCATGAGGTCAATCACACGTGCATTTCTAAGGCACAGTCTCTATTCCCACTCACATCTCTGGTCTCCATCACCTACATTATGGAAAGGTCCTAGGGCGCCAATTAGTTCCTTTTGATCTGGAGTTGACTGTACCATATCCAAATAGTGTAAGATAAAAACCATGTCCCTCCCACCTGAGCAACAGGAGCACCTGGCAAGGGCTGCTGGGTGTATGCAGACACAGTAACACATCTCACCTCGTGGTAAACAGCAGTACAACTCCTCCTGCACTGGCAGAAACACGCCGAGTTATTTCTGAGCATTTACTGAATGCTTCCCAACTTGACAGGTCTAAGTGCTGGGACATTTAATTTTCAGGGCTGGGCATATTCTCATTAGGACTAACACTTCGCAGTCTAACAATAAGAAAATAAATCAACAGATCAAAGTGTGTTCCCATCACCTCCATATTTCTTTCCTCACAGGAAGGCAGGTCTGTTGCTGAACCTCCTGCTGGCACAGGAACCAGCAGAACAATATTCTGAAGTATGCTAAGATTTATACCTTAGAGAAAAAACTCAGTACATACCTCAGGGCAAAGTAACAACTGTGTCAGAGGGAAAAGCAAAGCCTCAAAGTAAGGCAGAAACCACTGAAAGAAGAGAGAGGAAAAAATCCCAGACCAACAGCTTGGAAACAGGGCCAGATTGTGAGCACTGAACATTCAAGATGAAGACGGGAAACAAGCAACAAGTAAACGAACAGCATCAAAACTGCCATGTTCACCCTTTATGTTTTCAGCCAGATCATTTTGTTTCTCCTCAGTAGGAATGCTCAGAAGTTTCCCACTGGCCAGCTTTGGGGATAAGCTGCTGTGGAGGCTCTGGTGGTAACTGGCTCCACTCAGTGAGGATGTTTGGAGTCAGAGCTGGTGTCTGGCATCAGTGGGGTTTCCTGGCAATAGGGACTTGGAGATTCTGCTTTCAGTGGGAAGTTCCCCTGTCCAAGGAGCCCATTTTGTTTCAGAAATTGCTCTCAGTTTGTGTAGGAATGTCTATGAACATGGTCTGCTTCTAAATGGCAACAATCACTTCAAAATCATCAAAATCTCCTGGGAATCTGAATCCAAATCCCTATTCAGACTTCTGCAGAAACCCAAACTGCCTAAATTATCATGTATAGTGCTAAGCACTGTCTCTTCGGAAGTGAGCGGCAGGAGACCAAATTAGGCCGGAAGTCCTGATTCATATTCAATGGATTTCCTATCCTGGAAGGTGACAATGCAGGAACAAAGAAATACTTTGGGCTTGAGTTTGTTCAAAACTGCAAATTTACACGTGAAACTACACAATGCCCAGCTTTGCTGTCCCTGGACTGAATACTGTGTTATTTTAACCAGGAACTGAGCAATAGAGCTTGCCAGAATCAGGTGAGGAAAAAGGTATTTTCATTTTAAAAATCACAACCCTCCTGGTTACTTTCTCACTTAAGGTTTTCGTCTTTCCCACTTCAACATGGTGGTCATGCCAATCCAATAATCTACGAACCCATTCCCAGCAAAATGAGCAGTGCATGAGGGCGTATGTGAACACACAGAGCTGGAAAGCCATGCCAGGCAGCTGGAAACCCATGCCACAAGCAGCAAAGCAGCTCCCTCTATGGGCCCTGAAATGGTTAAACAGCTGCACCTTCATAAGAGCACTGCCGGGGGAAGGATGTTTGCTGCCAGTACTTCGGAGTACCTCAGAGCTTTTGGGAAGTTGCTCCCCTGTAATGTGGGGTGCAAAACCCAAGCAACCGGCTTAACCCGCTTCCTTTCCACAGGAAGTAAATTAAGATGTGGGAGCTTCATAACACACTGTTTTCTGCTCTGGGTGACGATGCAATGCTGACATAAGATAGGGATCTGGCTGTGCACCTCTGAATTTTAATCCCTGAAAGCTCAAGATAGCCTGCAGAGTGCCTCTTGGCCACATTTTTTGTGTTGGCAGGAAACAGACTTCGGGGAGAAGCTATCATGGACTCACAAACACAGGCAGTTTGATCTCTACCTGCCAACACAGACAGGCAAACATCCTCAAAGCCACCCCAAAAGCAGGTAAATTCACTTGGAGACCTCATTCCCTCGCAAGTGAAACCAAGCTCAGCAACTCATTTGGCTGTCCTGACCAGGCAACTCCGGCCCCCTCCTGCTGCCTGAGGGACACAGGTATCCCTCCTGGATTCTGTCCATTCCATGGAGCCATGATGTTCCAACAGCTTTTGTCACAGCCTGCTCTAAAGTTATTCTGGTTAAGTGAAGGCAGCAGACAGAGACAAGAGACCTAAGAACCAGGTATCTCCACCCCCTGCCAATGCCTGCACCTGACACTGCACACAGCTCTCAACCTTACTAGAAGTGGGAACCAGGAAATAAAGCCATAACCAGATAAAAGGATTTTGTGGCCTGATCCTAAATGATAAGGCCTACAAATAGCACAGTGGCACTATTTGACGGAAGAAGCTCTTTCCCCAGGTGCCTATGAAGTGACTCTTGTTAGCTCAACCTGCAAGGCAGCAATGCTGTCTTGGAAATCCAGCAGTGCTTCAGCTGCCCTTTAAGAGCAGGAGATGGCAAGGTTCTGGGTAATGAAATATAAGAATGCTTTTGTCAATTAATTATGGAGAAAACTGAACTACACAAGCCCCATCTCACCCCCTTCATCATTTTTGCTGCTCAATATAACTTTAATTAATCTTTCCTTTGGCAATTTGAAGGAAGGGTGAGCACGCTGCAAACACCCACTGAGTATTAAATTGATTTTCTGTTTTATAGTCCTCTTTCCCTCCCTATTGGTCAAGATGTGATTTGTGCCTCTTCCCTTGGAGGCATTTTTTCCATGCTAATATAATCCAAAGCCCCAAGCAACAATTGCATCCAGAAAAGTAACACTTTGCACAGTCCATTGCTTCAGCCCAGCCTCTGCTAGCACAGAGAAGATTCTCTCTTCCCTCCTTTTCTCCCCACACCACAAAAATCCAAAGCATACCTTCATCATTTTTGCCTGAAAAACTGACAATGTTTTTGTCCTGAGCAGCTAACAGATCAGGTCCCTGTAGTTTCCTGCCTGCCATTTGTAGCAGTGCATCTCAATTACCAAAGCACTGAAGGAAAGCCTATTCCACTGGCAAACATGACCTCCTAGCTGAGGTACCAGGTTGATTTGGTACTGCAGGTATCTGGACCTAAAACCAGAAGGCAGGAACAAAAGCTCAGCTGAGGTCCTTAGTAACTTGCCCTACTCTCAGCAAGAGACAGCAGCCCAGCTTGGCCTTGTGGGGCTGAGAGCAGGGTCTTCAGCAGCAAGCACACCCCAGTGCAAGGAAAACCAAGTGCAGCCCAGCTGTGCAGCAGTGGAACAAGCTCTTTTCACAGAACCTTCTTCTTTGCCTTGTGGGGACCCCAGGCCCTGATGGTCATCACTAAACCATTTAAGGCTGAGAGTGGTTATGGATCACCTTCTTACCTCACCATCACCTCAAGGACAGGTATGGAGACTGGCTGCCAGCAGTTTCTATTTTGGGAATTCAGGTTCTTGTTCATCACTACTGGTTTTGGTACCATGAGTTAGGAGACCTTGACCTAAAATATTGCATGTCTCTCAGCAGCTGTCCCACAAGACTTTTTGAGCCTTATGGGCATGAGTTCCAGTCTTCTGGGAGGAGACATCCAGGTCAGACCTTTTCCTCAGATAATTCCCATACCATGAGACTTGCTCTGGATTTATTCCTCAAAATTAAGATGAGAAATATAACCTTAGAGATGACAGAAGAAAATTTAAGACTAAAACTCTTCTAATTTCATTTGGAATGTTTCAGTGGCTAAGCACTGTCCCCCCACTGAGGACATTTAATTTCAAATGACATCATTTGGGGAGGGATGTTTTTCCTTCAGGTGGCCAGATACACACAGGTGTCAAAACCTCACTGTTCTCAGCCCAAGTACTGCAACGGGGAATGGGTGACCTCAAATAGGCAGAAAATTCACTGCCACCTGCCCACCAACAGAAGGAATTGGCTCATGGCAAAAATGAACAGAAGTGGAACCATGAACTGAGCTGCATCCTCAAAAAGGAAAGTAGCAAAGCAGGCCTGCTTAGAGCAAACTTTAAGGCAGGCTGACAATTTAACACCCCATGGTCCTGGATGAAAGGAGGCAGTTCATGATAGATCACATCTATTCAGGGGCCAGACAAGGAAAGCAAACATAGGCTCATTTTACTCATTGTTCTTTATCCACCAACACCAGGAGAGGAGTGTTGCAGCACTGTTGGAAGAGAAAAAAGAAACGGACAGCAGGTAGGAAAGAAATGGGAGCTATTTATGGAGGATAGCTAATTTGAGCTGTTTACAGACTTTCCCTCTGAAAGCTCAGGGATGGGAGGGTGGGTAGGGAGGTGGTTTCAGCCATTAAAAATACAACATGAGAATCCATTAATTTTCCATAGAAACAATGTCGTCACAGAAGCGAGACAAATCCGATCAGTCATGCAAATGTGCTGATGTTAAATTCTCAGGCCTGGGTGGGGAATTTGGGTTGCCAAAAACACCACAATGAAGAGATCAGAATGAGATTAGAAGCCAGAGTGGCTGCAGCACTGACAGCATGGTGGGGTCATGGGATGTAACCAAAGGCACCCCAGACTACAGCAGAGTTTTTGCCTTAAGCCAGGCACAGGTGCACCAGCAGGAAAGACAAAAAATAAGTCATCCTTGCATGAGATTTCAGGAACTACTCAAATGCCACATTCCTGCTCTGCAAACCAGCAAGGACCACAGCTCACTCCAGGGCATGAAGGGCTCAGCAACCCATTGGACTGGGGCCCTCACAAGCTGCAAAGTCACAGCATCAATAAAAAGCAAGAGGTGATAGCAGAGGGAACAGGTGAGCATAACACAGCAAAGCACTAGTAAATTCCACTTTTGGAGAGAATTGTCCCAAGCTGGTGTCAGCACTGACCCAGGCACATGCTGAGCTGTGATGAATTCTTAAACATAGCATTTATGTTGTCCTAATAAGGGGCAAAAAAAAGAAGTTATTTCCCCTCAAAAAAACCAAAAACTCCCCTCAAACCAACAACCAAACACAAACCAAAAAGAGACCAGCAGACTTTATCTCCTTTCTTCACTCTTCTCTCTAAAAATCAAACTTTACAAACACTCCCTGGAGAGAGATACTACACATGAAAAATTACAGTGGCCCACTGAGCAGAAGGAGTGGAAATCACTCACCCTGGCAGAGAACACAGCCCTACCTTGCTGTCTAGTCACCATTCAGTCACCATCCTGGACTGGCCTCACCACAAATATTTAGGGGTTAAAAATAACCTTGCAAAATGAAGTGCTCCACCCCCTGTAATACACAAAACATTGCTAGAGTAACACCTGGGACTAGGATGCTTCCAGGCGAGTCTCATGGCCAGCAAAAAGTCCAAAGAAGCATATAAAAAAAACCAAACAAACAAGAGGTCAAAACACATCACAAGAGCTGTTCCACCCAGGTTCATTCATCAGTCAAAGTATCAGTATTTGTCATCACAAACAGCTGTTTGGTTCACCTGCTCATTTTGAAAATGCATTGGTTTTACGTTTGAAGCCTTTGGTGCTACAGCCATGGGAATCCCTTCCACACAATGCTCATCAGGTGACTGCTGGTGTGCACAAGCCTGGGGAAGGGTTCAGCCCACCAGTGCCTGAGAAACAGCACTCACACCGCACTATGCACCTCAGGGAAACTCCCTGTACCACCAACTTGCCGAGAAACAGGCGTTTACCAAGTAATCCACCTTGGTCACTGCAACCAGCCCTCTAGCATCATGTAATTCCAAGAGGTGGCTTCCCCAGAAGGGGACAATCCTGCAGGATACAGTGGTGCCCCAGATGGGTACTGTGCTGGTCGCTCAGCACAACGCAGCCCACAGCACAGGCTGCTGAAAGGACTCTTGGTTCAGAGAGACACTTGGTTCTAGAATCCCTAAAATACCACATGTCCCTCTGGTAATTCCCTGTCTGTTTTAAACTCCTATAAGAAACCTGAACAAACCCGGTGATTGTCTCATCATATATACAGAGTAGACATGATCTCTTGTGTCCCCTTCTGTGGTTCATAAGGCTCACCAGCAGCCTGTTCAATTACCTCTCTGGATTTGCACCTGTAGACACACAGCAGAGGATGGAGCCTGCCTGCTCCAGCAGGCACTCTTCCAGTCTGCTTTGCAATGGTGACTACCACAAATCTGGCAGCAGCACAGCCCTCTATAAATACTGCATTGTGCAGATATCCCTGTGCAACATACAAAATCAGTGCTGCCCCCACAGGAGAGGTCTGCATCCTGCTGTGGCTTCCCTTCAGATGGTTCTTTCTGATGTCCCAAAATGTTCATTGCTTCCTCACCCTTTTCTGAGTATCACTGAGATAAATGCTCTCTTCTTGTATCAGCTAAACTCAGCCACTCAAACATCTACAGCAACAATCATTAATTTCTCAGTGACTTCTATCTTGGTCTATCCCAACACAGTTGGCATGGATAACGTCAAAGCTCTCAATATTCAAGGGCATTTTTATTGTCACAGCCATACACACCACAGTGAGCATCTAGGACTGTGCAGCAACACAGTCCTACCAGTGTACAGAAAGGCATAAGATTCATTTTCTAGGCATAGGGCAGACAATATGGGATACACCATAGCCACCAAGGTTTCAGACTTCAGGGGCTGTCAGAGATGCAGTTACAGAAGCATCAGTTTTGGGTGCAATTTCTCCCCATACAAAATTGCTTCCAAGATTCACACCCAAAAGTCACAGCAGTCACAGGTTCCTGTTTTCTTCAACAAGATCTCATTATGCTCTGTTTACTAAGATTGCTCAGAAAGGTATAGAGTTGTGCTCTGATCAGACCTCAGAGTTTTAAACTAGGTTGTTGACAGATCAGCATACAAGTGAAAGGACACCACGAAGGACATCATGCACCTTGTCTTCTTTTGACACAACTGATCCTGCACCAACAGTGAGCAGCCAAGAAAGCAGTAGAAGGTTAGCTGTCATTACCTCCATTCACGTTATTTATGCAGTAGGTGCCCATGAGAAGTTGGTCTTTATTGATACATTCTTTAACATGCTAGTTCTGTTTCACTTCAAGCACTTAACTACATCTGGGTGAGGACATGCTCTCACTTCCTAAGCAAGCCAGCTGCACCCTTCACTCGCTCAAACACCAACAATAAAAGCCTGCTCAAGAACATGCATCTGTTTCACGCATGGCTTATATGGCTAATTTAAACAGTTTCCATATGTTGCCAAAGAGCTGTGACCAAATGCCACTTGCAAATAAATGGGAAGATTGTCTGGCTTCCACAGAGAAAAGTTTCATCTTGGAGCAACAGTTTCTTTGTTCCCAGGTCTGCCTGGGCTTCCCCAGCCCCTCCCACAGGCAGATGTTGCTGACCAGCCCAAACACTGCCTCCTCCTGGGATCATGCCACTGCAACAACACTTTTCAGATCACAGAGGGCTGACTTTGGAAAAGACTTGCGATGAACCTCAACATGTGGAAATCATAGAATCATAGAAGGGTTTGGGTTGGAAAGAACCTTTAAAGGTCTAGTTCTAACCACCTGTAATGAACAGGGACACTTTCAACTAGATCTGGTTGCTCAGAGCACCATCCAACCTGATCTTGAGTGCTTTCAGGGATAGGGTATCTGCCACCTCTCTGGGCAACCTGTTCCAGTGTTTCATTACCCTCTATCAGTGTAACCACCTCTTGCTCCTTATTCTAGAAAAAATTACTTACTCATAGGACAGCCATGCTTTTTGCTCAGTCCTTATACAGACGTTTCCATTAGGCACCAGGCTGTAACTGCTGGAATTGCTCAAAGCATAAATGAAGCTCTGTGGTTCCATATAAGCTACAATTTCATGTTTCCACATTTTGCTGTGACACCAGAAGCTAACATTTCACTTCTAATGTATGCAGAGTGGCTCTCTTCTCTATTCCAGCCTGCCAAGAGGTCACTTGGCATATTACAACTACACCACCATATCCAAACTAATGATCTCTAGATATGTAGATGGGAGGACTGTCAGTAAGGCCTTCACTCAGGGTTACTGCTCTCCAAGAGGCAGATCCAGTCAGAGAAGCATATAATAAATATCTCTATTTGGAAATGGAGGGGAGGCTATTAGAAGGATTTAAAAATTCAAAGGGGGAAGAAAGTACATGGAAGCCACTATTTTCCTTGTCAACAGTGGCAGGTTGTACTTGCACCCCAGGGAAGTGCAGGGCAGAGCCTGTGCCTACTGGAACTGGCCTTGCACAGTAAAATCCACATCGTCTCTTCAGACAGAGCTTGCTGGAGCAGGCACCAAACAGGTGCCTCAAAGAACCATTCAAAGATACATTTCTCAGCCTGTCCTGAAGAAGTGATTATTTTATGGTCACAAAATCCAGCATAGAGCTGGATGTCCCAGATCTCCACCTCAGTGCTCCACTATTAGACAGACTATCCACTACTGGCCAACTCCAAGGTGCTGGAGTTCCCCTCCCTTTCTTGAGGATGGAGGGTGTCTACTCCTTGCCACTTCACCAGGCAGAAAGGGCAGCTGGACCAAGTGGAATATGAGAGCATCCAGCTCCACGTTGCCTTGCATAGGGAGCTGTCTCCCACTGCCCAAGGTAAGGGGATCCACTCTCACCAAAGCCATCCTACTCCTACATCTAGTGGTCACCTTGCAGCATCTCCTCCCTCTTCAGGGAAGTTGCTGGGGACCAGAGACACAGTTAACAGAAAATATCCCTCAAATCTGATATTGGGTGAAGCACATGAAAAATTACTCATGCAATTGATTCACATGGTTTCTGTCATTGAGAAATTCCTATGCATAAACGGGAGACGTGGGATTTGCACATAACCGACTCAGACAGCTGCAGATTTCCATAGGCACTAAATGTCTGCAGGCAGAAGCCACTCCTCGTGTAATCCCATTAAACAGCTGGAATGAATGAAAATGCTGTGCAATTCAGCATACTAACAGCAGCCACCTCTGCTTCCTCCACCATTAGTGCAGGGTCCTCTCCAGTTCAGCTTCTTCCCATGGGTCCAAATTACAGGAGTTATTTCATGCCCTAAACTCTGCAGGAAGCCTGGAGCACATGTGAGGCCACAATAATGGAAGACTGGCGTCAGAAAGTGCTAGGAACATATCCAGGCTCTCCATCACAGTTGTCTTCGCTTTTGGGGATATCACTGCAGAACACTGAAGTCTTCTCATGAACAGAAATCAGTACATTGGAGATTTGGAATAGAATTAAAATCAATGCACTGCCATCTCCAAAGGCAAGATGGTGGAATTAATACCAAATATAATTGCCAGTAGACTGCAGGTCCAGACCAGAATCAGTCTGGAATCAGGAGGATCTCAGGTGGAAGCTGTTTGCCATTTAAAGGCCCTTCATGGCATTTAGCACTGTATCACACCACAGCAGATGTGAACACTCTATAAAAATAGGGCAATTTGAAGGTGTCATTAATCCTTCACCTCCCCGGGAAGGCCAGAGACACCAGTCTGAGCTCTGCTCCCTCAGGCATCCAGCAGAAGATGACATTCAACAAGGCTTATGCTACATGCACATGCAAATATTGTCTACCTTCCACACCTCCATTAACTGCTAACTCATCCTTAGTGCTTTCCAGTCACATTTGATTGTAAATACATGAAATCTCCTACAACTTCACAGAAACTGAAGGGTCTCTCAAGGAACGTTAACTAGAGCCATGACTGTCCACACAAACAAGCAGGATGAGACAAGCACGTGCACAACAGAAATACCATCAACTGTACATGGTATGCAGCTTGCAGAATTGCTCATTTACACTCCTAGAGGCATCTGGGTTTATCTCTTTACTTCTCTTCTTCCTTTCCAATCACTTGTTCCTGTGGCCTTTCCTGTGCTACCACAAGCATTCAGAGGACTGGAAAGTAAAAAACCACTTGGTTCTGAGTAAAAACCAGATCAGTCCCTCTTTGTTCTCAGTTCCCACAGCTCACTGATACTGGGAGAAGGGGGATGAGAAGGAAGACCGTCTTCCTCAGCAGCAGCCCAGCTTTTAATCAGAATAAAGTGGCCATGACTGCAGCATCAGTGGACATGTCTGGGTCAGAGAGCAGTTGCTGGACTCTTAGGCAGTGGGTGGACTTCTATCTCAGTATGCCCATCCCTCCCTTTCCAGCTTTGTCCTGAACACAAAGGATCCATGAGAGATACTCATCTCAGGCTTTCACAAACATTTGTAAGATTACATTATAAATATTCAACTCTATAAATATATAAATATAAATCATAGGCATTTCTGCTGGCCATCCCCCTCTGAAACACCTCAGCTGCACCCTGTGCATTAGCCTAGTCTGTGTCAAAGCTCTGCTTCCCCACTTTGTGACAGCAAGTACTTGGCATTTCTGCAAGTGATCCACATGCTCCTATGCCAAACACCCAGTAAAGCACAAAGCTAGCAAGGATCTTTTTTCATCCTTGCTCTGCATGTACCTCCCTGCCTCTGCAAGAGAAGGGAAAGGATCTCTGTCCGAATCAGGCCCCTCTGCCTCACCGCTGGATCTATTCCTGAAGCAGTGTCGTGCACTCGCATAATTAGCGACTATCGCAACACGCAAGCAGGGGAGGGTTGAAGGTATAAAAGCAAACTTCAATTTTGACATTTTTCAGCTTTAATAAAATATCATTACACAGACAAGTTCTTCCCCTGACAAGCTGTCTGTGCCCTCTGGAGAGCAGTCTTGTGTCAGGAGTGTGCCTGTCTTTGAAGTGGGACATTGCAGTTTGACAAAGGCAGGGAGCAAAGGTGAGAGGGACCAGAGCTGCTCTGAGGCAGTTGCCAGGGTTTAGCGGTGCCAGTACAGTCTCTTTGTTATGCTTGCTCTGAGACAACGAAGCCCTTTTTTGGCTCGGGCTCTAAAAACACTTCCCAGCCACAGACAGACTAGTCAGGAAAAACTCCAACCCAAAGAACTTCAAAATAGGATCTAGTTCCTTTCCCACAGCTTTAAGACACACCTTATCATGAGCAACCCTGAGCATCAGCAGCAGGCAGGGTCACCAGCCCTGCTGGAAAAAAAAGGAAGGCACCAAAATAGAAAGTGGCTTGTTTAGTGCAAGACACTTGTCCTGGGTTAGAAAGAGGTGTTTGCTCCAGTGGCTGCCGGTTTTCAATCCCTCCTGCTCCTCCAGAAGATGCCATGGAGAGAGGATTAGCTCAGCAGGAGAGCCTAAGGAAGCAGTACTGAACCCCTTTCCCTCCCACCATTAGCACAAAGGATGAGGAGGGAGATTTGCCTCTGGCTCACCCTCTCAGAGCCAGCTTTGGATCAGTGGAAAGCAAAATGCACTTTCCAGAAGGGCTGCTCCCATTAAAAAACATTCCCATTTATTCAGCTATTGTAACAACCCAGCAGCAGCAGATCTGCTCCCCCTCCTGTCAGTCATCCCTCTGCGGCTACATCAACCCCCATCAAATGCCAGTGTTCCTCTGCATGGTACACATCTTGCACAAGATTAAAAACCACCATAAAGCACTATGGCCTAACCTGGAGGATTTCAAGCTGTGCACTCCTGATTAACCTCCAGATTTTGCACAGATCTGCTGTATAGGGGGGAGCAAACCTTTATCCACTCCTCATGTACGTAGGTGCAAGAGAGGACGGAGCTCCCTCACCATCAGACACTGAAGAGCTGAAAGCAGGCAAATCCACTGGCAAAAAGGGGTAACCAGGGTCTAGCAGTCTGAGGATGTTGAGAAAAATAATATTTAAGGTAGCTCAGAAAACATAATTCAGTTTCCAACATACCATATTCCTCAAACAAAGCAACTAACGTGCTGGTTTGGCAGGATAAGTACAGTTCACAGTGTTCTTTAGCATCAAAGGCATCCCACTGCAGGACATGGCATAACTGTCACACAGGAGCCAAGTGCCATTGGATGGGGAATCATTATTTCCATTGCTGGTGATGACTTCACATGCTAAGCCTGGCTTTGTTTCCTCACCAGGTCTGACTGCACAGGGAAGGTTACAAGCATGGTACAATGGGTCAGAGAGCAAGGGAGAGGGGGAACACATCACTATATTTCTCTGGGCTTGTTGCTAAGACATCCTTTTACACTCACACACCTCAGGCTGAAAATCTATCATGACTCGTGTGAAACCTCAACTGCTCCACTAGTCCTATATAGAGGACAAGCAGTGATTGGGAAAGTTTGGGGAAGAAAACCCAAGGAACTTCACAAATCTGAAACAATAAATAAACCCCGAACTACTCCCCTGAAGAGGGAAACCAATGCACTACACTAAATACACGTGCTTCTGCCATCAGCAGGGAATACTGAGTAGAAGCTACCCAAAGGACTTGCACTGCCTCTTCATGCTTTCCAGGCGCCAGCAGAATGAAGGCAGGTTGTGAACTTTCACAAGCTAAGAAGTGCCTCTATCCACTTAAAAACTGCTCTGAGTCATCCCTAGCTCCTAAGCAAACCAGCTGAAAGCTAGTTATAAGCTCATATGATCTGCTGCAGAGAAGCAGGAAGCAGTTCCCACAGGGTGTGGAGCATGGCTGCCTGCTACTGCCCTCAATGTTTCCCCTCCTCTTCCACAGCCTGTGTGATCTCAGAGTTCTTAAAGAAAGGATTTTCCTTCAACAGCAAAGGATGAGCATTTTCTGCTATTAAAAATAGCTGAATTCCTCCAAATCTCCCCAAGACAGCCAACACGTGGGAAGCTTTGGTGTAAAAGGAAACAAGAATGGAAACAGGTAGGCAACACTAACTAAACCTCTGAGACACCAGATGCTCTGACTCACAGGTGAGTAAGAGAAGAGCACAGGGATGCTGCAGTTAAGGTCTGGCACTTCTTGTTCCAGCAGGCTATGGATGCTAAAAGCTTGCACAGATTCAAAAAGAAAGCAGATGGAAGACAAAGCTATCCAAAACTTTCTGGATGTACCACTCTGTTTTACCCTGCTTTGGCATTTACTGCTGCCCCAATAAAAACAGGTTACCGAGTTTGTTTTGAGGGAGATTAGTCATTCTTAAGTATTAACAGTACATTTCTAAGAGATCATTTTAGCTTTAGCAAAGCTCCAAATATAAAAGAACATATTTATAAAAGTCTTTTAGAAAGTATTTTCCAAGCGCTTATCCATGCCTTTTGGCTCCCTAACTAACTTTAAAATTCTGGCCTGAATTGCCTCTGATGAAAAAGCATAGTTTTTATAGAGGGTCTTTGACAAAACGGCAGGATGTTATCATCTCTCTGGGATAGAGAGAAGTCACAGTAAAACATGCAGTATGTTGAATGATAGGGCAAATTTTGTAAGCGGGAAAGAATAATGTGGTTACCAGCTGGGAAACTACTGAAGATGCAGAGCCACAGACCAGTCTTCATGGCTGGAAAACCCCAACTCCCACCATTTACGGTTTTATTCTAGCCCAGCTCAGAGAGCAATAACAGGCCAAATAATTTCTGCTAGCCCTAGAGCACCACAAATGGTTTCAAGAGTGGAAAGGTGTTCAAGGCAAAGACCTTGCTTTGAGGGTCCAACTTTCAGGCAGCAAAAGAGGAAAAGGGAAAATGCAGCTCAGACACATTCGGCTGGGCCAAAGCCTCCAGCAGTGGGATTTATCCAGAGCTTAAAGCAGTTCTCTGGGACTCTTTGTCACAGGAGTGTAGGTACAAACAAACGGTAGCTAGGACAAAGGGAGGCAACACACATTTTATTAGCAAAAAGTTAATCGGCTTAAAGCGTGCAACTAAATAAGCAAAGCTTACATTAAAGCGACCCACCAAGAAAAGATGCCATGGAAATAAAGTTATAGGAAATACAATATAGTCTCTATGTTCTTTTGTAATCCAGCACGATAAATATTCATGATTCTGGGTTAATGGGGTATGCAGCTCTCAGCCACCACAATAGTTTTTTGTTTATTCTCAAGACCATGAACTTTGGAACCATGAACCTGAATTTCAGGACTCTGTATTCATGCATGTTAGCAAAATTCAGGGCAAGGCAGGGGGATGGAGACAAGGCCAGGACCTTGGCTTGTGACAATGTACAGAGTTTGCTGCAGTTTTTGACAATGAGTAACAAGAGCCCTGGGATGCACAGAACTTCTGGTGTATCCATCACCCTCTCTGCCTCCACACCAGCAAAATGAGGAGAGAAGAGGCACAACCACATCCCTCACTTTCAGTCCATTCAGGACACGGCTCACTGCGGACTTTCCCTCCTCAGAAGATGATGGCATCCTCAGACCAGCCCTTGAGGAAGCTGCTGGCATCACACAGCAGCACAACAGAGCAGAGGAGAGGTCCACTCCTCACACAGGAAGGAAGATCTGCACGCCCCTGAACACAATCCTTTGAGCCTTCACATCAACTGAAAGGACACTTTTGCATTCTGAACACAGTCCTGCAGGAAGAGGGCACCAAGCTCCAGTTCTGCACTCACCAGATAGAAAACACCATCCCAAAGCGTGTTTTAAAGAGTCCCAAGCCTTCCTAGCCAGGCCCAGATCCAGTTGCTCCTTTGATGGTGCCACCCTCTTTTGACAGCAACATTACCAGCCTTCCCTTTGCTATGAGACCTTCCAGCCTCTCTACTCCAACCTGCATAAACATGTACAGATTACAATGCCCCTTTCAAGGTGTGTTAGGAGTCTTTGCGCTTAATGAAGGACATGTAGAAACTTTAACAAAAAAAAAGTCCACCACAGACTCAAAGTTCAAAGCCATGAAAGCAATAGGAGGAAAACAACTTTAAATGCTTGATCAAAGGCATTTTAAGACATTTTAATTTGTTGTGTTTTTTCCTCACGACTGTTTACAACTAAAAACAAAGACTATGATCCAGTGCAGTCTTCAGCAGATTTCTAGTGTATTCAACTCACCGAAGTATCCACCCCCTTTCCCTACAAAACCTTCCAATTATCTTTTTCCTCTTTCCCCACATGATGTAGTGAACCATGAAAGCAAGGCTTCCAACAGTGTGGCACCAAAAAGTCAGGCCCTGCTTTGTTGAGAGCTGGGAGCAGAGCTCTCCATTCTGCACCACTATGGATCAGTTTGCTTGGTCTGCAAACAGAACTCATCCCTTCTCACTGACCCCTCGGGGTTTAATTGCCTGTTTTAGGGAAAGTAGAGCCTAAGATTTGTAAATAAATAAGATCTATTCTTCACATACCATTCTTTAGGACAATCTAGATGACAACCCTTGCTACAGAGAGCTCTGTTCCTCCATTTGGGCAAAGCTGATCATTGTGATCAGCACTAGGACAGTCAGTGCATAGACCAACCATGGCTTCAGAATACACCTTCCTGTAACAATACAAAACTCTAAGAGAAACAACAAACAATGCTCCCTTAGATTTTAAGCCTTTGATGCTTCAATTGCAATAGTTCAACAAAGGACTAGCACAGAACACTCATACATAAAGAAGAGGGACTTAGCAAAAACCATGGGTTGAGAAATTAATACAAAAGATTAAAGTGTACTTTTGGAAAGAAAACTATTTCTCCAACTACTGAAATATCTGCCTTGAATCACAGAAAGGCTCTAAAAATCAAGTACATCAGAAAACAACAACAGCCTTCTCAAAACTGAGGTATCTTGCTGAGAGTGCATGTATTTAGCATTGTAATATTTGTAATATTTTATCTTTGCAACAGTTGCAGTAGCACAGAGATGGCTGTCCAGAGTGAGAAAAACACAAATGTGACAGTAGGAGGGGAACTGGTTGGGAAGCAAACACTTCCCCATTCTCTGTGTGGAATTTTACACTGAATGTCCTATTCCTTCTGAAACAGGGGACACCCCCATGCCCCCCCCACTCAGATCCAAGGAGATGCCTCTTCACTGCACACTTGCCACAATCTACCTCTGTAACAACAAGCCTCTGGGAGGCCAAAACCTGGCAGTTCCTTCCATTTCACCACAAAAGCACGGGGATCCAGCCACTGCCATGACCCAGGAGGACAGAAAGAGCAGGCACACATGATGGTTTGAGGGTCTCCCCATTTCATGCATGCTTGCAAACCCCATGGCAAATGCATCACACCTCTGTAAGGAGATGAGGGATTGTACAATGGGCAAAGAGAGCAAAATATGCTCTTTTCAATATCAAAACAAAAGAGGGCAGCCAGGAGGTTTTACTCCTCATGTCAACATCCTATTACCAACAAGTAGTTTGCCTTGACAACAAAGCTTTCCAAGAAAAGGGCAGAGACATGGGCACTTGAGCGATGGCCTTAGGAGATCCCAGCTCTTTGCCCAGGAAACAGCAAAAAAAAAAAACCAAACCAGCATATCACGTATCACCTTCCTACTGAAGCATGACAAAGAGGAGAATACACGGCAAAAGAGGCCAACGAGGGGAAAAACAGAAATCAATAGGATCTAACAGAGCGTGACAGAAAATCACTTCCCTGATAAAAAGAGGTTACTTACCAGGTTAATGAATCTTTTCTGTTCTGTACTTAGACACCCAGGAAATGGAAGGGGTCACAGGAGCAGTGTGGGTGGGAATGAAATCCCTAGAACATGCTTTCAAGAACAATCAAAGGTTAGAGATTAAATCCAGGCAGTGGTCAACTGCACAACACATCAGCAGCTTGGTACAGCTGCAACTCAGAGCCTCACTGAGCAAAACACTCTTCCAACATCAACAGCACAGCAAAAAACAGGCTCCTCTTCCAGAGCAAAACCAGCCTGACAGGCCACCCTGCCCCCTCAAAGGGTCAGCCCCAAGAGCCAGAGCATCTTTGCCTGCTTGGGTCAGCAGTACCAGCATGGTCAAAACAAAATGGTCTATGGGTTTCTGATGTAACTGCAATAGAACCATGGAAAACAGACTGCACCAGAAATCACACTGCGCAAATAACAAAGGTAGCTCTTGGCCCAGTGGCCAAAACTTCTCAAAACACACTTTTATATAAAGTTCTGTTCCTTACCTTTGTTGGAAACACACAGGCAAACAAAACAACAAAGAAGCACATGGGTAATGGCAGGGTACAAGATCTGGTGATCACAGAAGTTTGAACTAGACCTCTAGAGTATCAAACACATCTGAAGCCAGATGCATTCTGGAGCTCTACTGGCAGGCCCCACAAACGAAGCACAGACCCTTGCTGCTTTATCACTCCCCTACCCACATCTAGTTTGAGCTACTGACAATAAGTGACCCAAGGAATAGATCTACTTAGGTCCAAGGTACTCAGTGAGGGGAAATGCAGGTGCATGAGTTCCATCCTTTTCTCATGGCCACTCAACTTGTAGGTCACTATACTGGGTTCCCCCACTGCCTGCAAGAATCATTTACCAATGGATGTTTCTCAGTCTGGACCTTCTTGACTCTAGTGCAGCCCAAACACCTCTACCACACAGCTTCTCCTGCTGTAGATGCCTTCTATATTACCCACTACCGAATTTCTGCAACAGAGGTGTGTATAATGCAGCCAGAAATCCCCTTTGTTACTCGTATTTGATGCAGTCTCAGGTTAGATTCACTGCAGAGGACAGCTGCTCAAGGCAGAGTTCCATGTCAAATTATCTGCCTTCATGCCCAAGAAACTACACCACAACCTCCAAAGCAGATCTAATGCTGACATTTCTGTGAGTTTTGACTTTGTAAGTCTAGTGAGTTTAAGGACTTTTATATCTGAGGAACTTCAAAGCAAAACCAATGCCTTATGGAACCAGTACCTTCATCACATACATCCTGCCAACACATACAGCAGTGTGGACAGTCCTCCACAGCAGATGTCTGTCCCTGGAGCTGCAGCAAGCCCTTCTGTCAAGTATAGCCATTGTTAGTGGGAAGAAGGGCACAGTTTGTAATTACATCCATCTCTTTCAAAGTCTGCTCTTTGAAATGAACAACCCCCAGCAAGTCCCATTTGAAACTCAGCATGCAAAATGCCAAACAAACCAGCAAATTTTGCCACAGTTCTGAGCAAATGGAAGCGCTTCTGATTAGGCAATGCTGTTTGCAGACAATGCTAAGTTCAGAGTCACACTGATGAAGAGTGTGAGACTGGCAACACCCACTACAACATGAAAAGTGGAGAAAGGTACTGTATCAGTCAGCCTCTTCTAACAAGGAGGCAGAGGGACCCAACTGTACTTCAACAGGAAGAGATAAAGCACTCAGCAGGCTTAAACTTCTGTCTCATAGCACTGTGGTGTGGTTTGCTCTGTGAACAGCATTGGGGTTTGCAGATGGAGAAATTAAACAGACGCTTTTTTGCTGACATTTCCATGAACATAAAATGACTTGAGAGGATGTGAATTTCCATTTGGGTATAAAGCTGAACTGACTCATGGATCACCAGCAGCTGTGGGTCTTTGACAATTTGTACCACTCAAACCAGAGGCTTGAGAAACCAGGATTTACCAGTTGCTGGGATTTCCTGTGGGCTTCCTTCTCAACATGCAGTAAGAGATTTCTCTCCATTGCAAGCTGGGCTGACACAAACTGGCCAAGAAGGAGCAATCAGTCACTGAGAGTTCTTTAATCAAGGGCTTCCTTGTATATTTAAGCAGTTTCTACTGACAGGGAACTTTCCTGTTCAGGAAGTGCTAGAATGGGTCTGAACATCAAAGTACGCTTGGAGATCAGCATTTCTGGAAGCTCAGCTGCAACAAAGGAGAAAAAAAACCCAAAAACCAAAAAAACCCAGAAGACCTAGTAGCTGAATCAAAACAACATCCATTTTCTGCTTAGTCATCTATCTCTTCTGAGTACAGAAATCACATTTCAGCACTAGTTGAAAGTGGTTTTGTTGCAGCTTAATACCTGCAATACCTGCGATCCAGGACAACAGAGTCATTCAGTGTCAGAGGTGCCTCCTTTCTGCCAAGCCTGCCCATCTCCAAATCAGCATACAGACTGCCCTGTCAGGTCAGTGTCCCCCCCAGTCCCATCATCATCTCCTCAGCACAGACAGCTCTGCACTCTGAGTCACTGAAGCCAGCCCTACATCCCCCTCCTGTTGCTCAAAGGGAAGGAGCTGGGCGGAGCAGCCCATTTATCACAGCAAACAGCCTGTGACACACAACTGGCTGATCAAGTGCAGCACAGCAGGTGGATTCACAACAGGGCTGCTTTTGGGTGAGCAAGGACAGAAGAATCTACTGACCTCTGGGAGTTACTGCCAGGATGGGAGAGGAGATCTCTACCCCACAGCCTGGGGGAGAAGGCATCGCAGAACACCTGAGGCAGGGAACAGAGAAGGCTCTGAGCGATTCTCCAGGCAGGGTGTGGAGAGGGCCAAAAGGGAGATGGGGGAACATCTGAAATGAATCTGTAAGAAACACAGAGGGATGCAGGCAGAGAGCACAAAAGTCTCTGCAGCAAAGGCCATGGGAAAAAAGAAGGAAATTAAAGTATCAGGGAAAGCAGGTTAGAACGTATCAGGCACATGGCACTGTCAATTCCCCAAGGACTACTGTGTGATCCTAAGCACCTTGCAGTGGGTACCTACAGCCACATAGCTCTTCCCAGACTGGGCCAGAGGCTGCTCACCTGGGAGACACCCACAGGCACAGTTTTAGCAGCAATAAAGAGATGGGTTACTAGTAAATGCAGCAACTTCTTGTGTTAACCATCACCAAGGGTAGGCACACTAGAGAGGTTAGAGCAGGAAGAGAATAAAATCTCCAAGCACATCTACAAAGGTATAATATAATTACCCAAATGGAAAGTGCCTCCAACCAAAATCCTCAGCTTTGTGGACTTTTAAATCCTGGAAGACTTACAGCACAGCTTCTAAATGCCTTCTCTGTGACTTACTAATCTTATGCTACAGAACGGCTGAAGAACAAGCAGCATTCCTTGATCCCACCTGTGCAAGCTATGGTCAAGGGAAGACACCTGTGAACTGCACCTGGGACTACAAAGTTCTACAAAAGCTCTGGAGAAGCTTACATGACAACTGCAAGCGCCTCTTCCCCACCCTACCAGGCTTTTTTAAGGTGGGGAAAAAAAAAGTCCTCTGTCCTAAATTTGCCTGTCTTCTGCCCATTGCTAAATGCCAATGTGTAGGTACAGCACAGAGGGCGACATCTCCTACAGGCCAAGCAGATCCAACACACCCCAGGAAGTGTCAAAGATCAAGCATGATTTAATCAGATCCCAAGAAGACAGGTAAACACTGGAAGGACTTCAGACCCAGATCTCACATGGTGGTGATCATAAGGTTTTGCTCTCCAATTCCCCAGGCCATTGACTTCCCTGCTCAGGAATCTCAGGTGCAATAAAAGTGTTGGTGGTTATTATTTCTTTAAGCCAGAGCCATTAGCTTGTGCTCAGCTAGGATTATAATAAAAGTCACCTTAAACCTTCCCTTTGAGGAGGAAGCTTCTGCTGCAGCTCTACCTTGCTGCAAAACACCTCCCCAATGGCAAACAGCTGCATCACTGAAGAGTGACTCCAGTTGTATTCACCCACCTGCTTTCTGTTCTGTAACTGCTGTCACCTCCCCAAAGCAGGTAAATTAAAGACTGAACAGTCTGGTCTCTCATTCTTTCCCAGACCACTCAAAAAGAGTAAATTTCCTCCTTGAGTATTTAACCCTTCCTGCAACATACCAGGGAAAAAATGCAAGGGGAATGATTGCCAGTGAAAGCTCTCTCCTTCCTCTATAAAAGTTACCATCAACGCAGCATTGAGGAGTCCACAGATTGGGTCATTCCCACACTCTTCTCCAAAGCATTCCTATAAGCATCAGTGGCAAAGAAAGGAAGCTTTCCTTTCTGGAAGGCCATCTATCTTCTAGCGTCAGGAGACCAGGACTCAGCTCCCAGCACTGCCACCACCACAGGGACTGCCCTTAGGTAAGCCTATGGCTCCCACTCTCTTCTGCAACTCAGACCCCCCACCAGAGGACTGGTACCTTCACCACAGCTGCACTTCCACTTTCCACACAAGCCCAGAGGCTTCAAAGCTGTATAGAAAATCTGTAAGGTGCACATGAGATTTCTTCACAAAATTCTGTGATTCCCAAGCAAAGGGTGTGTTGGCACACACTCTGCCAAACTAAACTGGACCACTTGCAAGATTTCAGGAAAATCCTTGTCAAGAAGTGAGTGGGCTGGATCCATAGCACAACCTGCAAGAGCTTTCTAGTTGCCCTGCTAACATGATGGATCCATGCTTCCAACAGGGGAAACAGTATCTGCATCCCACTCAAACCCCAAGCAACATTCAAATGACCCAGACTTTACAGATGCTCTCTCCCCTTTCTCATTTGATTACCCCCTCGAGGCTTTCAGTTCCTAATAGCAAATTCCTCAGCTGCCCACAGAAATGTCTGCACCTGACTTCAGATGTTTGCGCCACAGCCAGAGCCTGAATGAAATATGTCGTCTCTAGAACAAAAGGCACTGTGCCTATACAGAGGAAGTGCTGTGAGGAGCAGAACGACAGTGAAGCAAATTTACAGCTTTCAGGACAGCACTCAGTGTGAGAACTCTAAATGCTTGGGGCATTTAGAAGTTGGTGGATTAAATCAACAGGTGGAGCAGGAAAAATTACGCACAACAATATCCTGTGATCAACAAGCAGCATCCACACTTGAGGGAACAGTGGCTTGCAGGAAAAGATGAGCTATCATTGCCAAACTGCTTCTCTAATAACTTTTCTAGTGATACAGAAACAGGAGATACAGGATTGCTGCTCAGTTGATGCCCCTTCACACCCCTTGCCTCCTTCCCCTTTTGAGCTCATATCCTGAGAACTCCACAAAATCCATGGGGACTAATCACTTTCTAGGAGCCATCTCCCTGCTCTGTTTTGCAGCCTCTCAGCTCAGAGCACTGCAAGCAACGGCCCAGAGCAAAAGCCATGGTGAGATCAAAGTCCCACAGAAAGAAGCTGAGCTTGATTGCAAGGCTCGTTTGTACCTACAGGCCAACTCCTCCTTGGTCCAGCTCTCCTCAGCAACACAAACCCTCCTGAAGGACTCTTGAGACACACGGGGGCAGCAGGAGCCCAAGCCCCCTTTGTCCTCTGCCTCAGGAGTCCATTGCTGGGCAGGCAGCTCTGCCAACCTCCTAACGCAAACACCTGCACAGAGAAACTGCATTTGGCCCAGGAGTCAAGTGTAGGCTGGCCTGTGTTCGGACTTGGTCAGCCTGTAGTCAGGACATGTAACACCAGGATGAACTGCCTAGAGCAGAGAGAAACAGGACTCCAACACAGAACACCCTCAATGGACCCTTCCCTGGAAGACAAGCTATTGCACTGCACCTCTAGCTCACAAAAGGCAGGAAGTACCACACTAGGAGCCAAAGTACCAAAGAATCAAGACAGTGAGACCAAATGGCAGCTTTTTCTCCTCATCTGGAAAAGAGTCTCATGGCAGGTTTGGGCTGGAAGGAAGGGATCATCAAGCCTGTACACATCCAGAGGACAAGTTATGCAGTGCCCAGCTCTCCCTCCTATTTACACCTCCCCCCTCCCATTGTTGACATAAGTTGGATGATATTATCCCCAGAGGTCACTTTGAACCTCAGAGATTCTGCTCTTCACCTCAAATTAAAGTTTGTACAAACTTGCACCCAAAATAACTACCAGAACAAATTACAGTCTATTTAATTCCTTTGGTTCCAATTTGTCTGTGGAGTCTCAGAAGGACATACTTGTTTTGTTTAGAAGGCATCCATAGTTCCTCCTGCTGCCTGCCTGTCACACAGCCTCTCTCAGACCTGCACACTGGTCTGGGTGTCCTTAGCTGGATCCTTTGAACAGATCCATCCAAAGCACGTTAGGTTTATGACATTTTTCCCATCTATTACAGGGCATATCTGGGAAGGAACCTTTGTACTGTTCCCTTTGAAAAGCTCCAGTGACCTGCTACAACACTCAGCAAAATCCACGCCACAGAGCCAGCACTGCTACCTTCCCTGGCAACTCAACCTGACAGCGCAGCCCTGCCTCAGCTGCCCCTTGATCAGCCATTCTTCTTTCTACTTTACAAAAAGGCAGGAAAGCAGCCACACTAGGAAAAGAAAATCCTGGATGAGTGGAGGTAAGAGCTTGAGAGGCAGTGGAGTTATGGTCCATCAGCTGAGCCCTGGTAACCAGGCATGTGTTGATACCAGTAGCTCAGTGGTTGCAGAGCTTTAGGAGGTTACTGCCCCGTGCTGTCCCTCCTGCCTTGCTGCAGGAAATTATTACCTCCTCCACTAATGCAAGAGAGAGGAGCATGTGCCAGGCTTCCCACTCCCAGTCTAGCAGAACAACCACTGACAGTCTGCGCTCAACCTCAGGGCATGAGCTGCAGGGGTGAAGAACTACCAAGCCTTCATGTTGTAACCTGCCAGATTTAAATCCATTACAGCCTCTGGGCAACAGCCATTAGCCCACAGGAAATTAGAAAAAATAAAGATAATAAAAATAAATAAGTAAAGCACTATAGTTTGAACAGCTTTGGAAATCAGGTAAGAGGAGCAGCAGCTTGTCTTCACAATGGGCTAAGAGCCTGCATACATTCTGCAGCCATAGAACTGTGCACAGGAGCTTGTGCCTACAGCGGCAATGGAAGCATCACAAGTCTCACAGTGCCAGCTCTGTTTCCACAGACCACCTGTTTCCCTTTGCAAAACACACCAGACACCTGAGCATTTCACAGCAGGTCTGCAGCCACAGCCCTCTCCAGTCATGCTTCTGGACAGATCCCAACACTGTCCCACGAGTGGAGGAACTCAGGCCTACGGAAGTTAAGAAGACTTGTCACTGCTATCGTTCATCAGGAACGGAGTGTGACACATTTCCCAAGCAGGCATTAGACAACGGCCCAGACAGGCTCTCTTGGAGAGACAACCCTATTAACGGTGTCATCACCTTGTTTCACTAATAGAAATAGATCACTTATTAATCTTAGCTCAACTAACCCTTTGAGATGGTATTTGTGGCAGAGAACACCTGCCTAGCTCCACTAGGAGCTGATGGTCTAGGACAGGAAGAGAAAGAAGGCTGCAAATGCAAGGCACAGGCTAACAGAGGCCCATGGGGTACAAGCCTTGTTTGGTTTGTCTTGGGGCTAACTTTAAAAACTGGAACTATTCAGTGCATTGAGAGAGGTACATGGCATGTAAGGAGTGTCCTGCTCCCTAAGTGCTCTGAACTTTAGGTGGACACAGCCACATGAAGAGAAACTGGATCAGAGAGCCTGGAAATACAACCAGTCAGGACACACTGAAAGAACCAGAGTCTCTTTCTTCTACAGAAAACAAGACTGAAACTTGAGAAAGCCAGGAGTGGTGCTCACCCCTGCTCACCAGTGCGGGAGGCTGCAGCAGCGCAGAAGGCTCTGCACTGTCCTCCACACTGGCATAGACTGGGTGAGAAAGGCAAACTCAAACTACAGTACTGGAGCCTCAGGTCAGGAAGCCAGAGCAGTGCTGGGCTAGGCTGCCTGGCACCCCCACCATAGCCAGTTCTGTGCCAGCACCACCAGAAACACCAGCCTGCTCCTGGGAGGAAAAGGAATCACCTGTGTGACCTACACAGGTCTTGTTCACTCCTCCCTTTCTATTGAAAAGAAGACATTGGAAAAGCATAAAAGGAAAACAATGAGAAGTAAGAAAATAAAGATAATTCCTGTGATTGATCCTGCCTGAATTGAATTAACAGGAATAACGCACACAAAGTTTTTCTGCCCGCCACAGGAGGAGGTGCTGATGTAAATGAAGGGAGGCTGTCCTTGGCAGTCCAGGGTCTTTTCTGTGGGCATGCAGAAGTGAAAAGGAGAGAACTTGGGAAATGAGGGGACTGCAGGAGAAAAAGGTCCTGCAGTAAAGGCAGGCAAACGGAAGGCTGGGAAAATAATTTTTCCCATTTTCTGCCACAGGTTCTGTGTTAGATGTAGAGAAGTCAAATTAAGTAAATGTTCTCTGTGTGGTCTTTAAAGGAGCATTCCTCATCCTCCATGTACTTGCTCTCATAGCAGCATCCAGCAAGCAGAGATAACAGTATAATTTTGAGGAGAAAGCAAGGATAATACATTTTCAGATGGGAAGGCTGAAGCACTCTCAAGATCTGTAGCTCTCCAAGTCTAAACCATAGCTGTGTCAGTAACAACTAGTTTCACTGGAAAGAGAGATCAATTCATTACCATTTAGAAGCAAACACAAGTACAGTAAAGCATGTTTGGACTGGATTTCATATTCATTAGAAAGAATTAACCTTCCCACACACCAAACCATACATCAAATGACAGACGACTTGCTGATCAAGGGAATGTTTTGTGCAAAAATTACTCCCTGAAGAGGACTGAGCTGAATTTTGGAAGGAAACCCACCACACTCAGCCTACATACAAGGCCAGCTAAACTTGCTGTACCAGGCGGAGAAGCTCTGAAAGACATTACACTGACAGAGCTCGTCTATGTGAGCAGATACTGCTGCAAAAAAAGCAGGCAGGAGAGAGGTGATAACAAGAAGCTATCACCAAGGAACACTGAGGAACAGCTAGGAGCACATTCAGGGGGAAAAGCCCCAACTCAAGAGACCAAGAACACCACACACAAAGAAACTCCTTTCTTTTTTCGACTCCTACAGTATTCAGAAAACAGGACTTCGCACAAAGTTATCTGTAAATGTAACACAACTAACAAGGTATCAGCTGGCAATTTCTCAGCAGAGAAGCAATTCACAAGACTACTACATTCTCCAGTAGCTGGAACCAAAACGAGTTACACTCACATCAAGAGTACCTTCTAGTTTTCCAAAGAGAAAATCTGGGTCTATGTTCTCTTTAAATTAAGGGAATTCAACATTAGGGATGATAGCAGCTCTTTCAGAACTCAAACAGATAAAAAGCAACGAGCTCAGAACCAGCAGAGTGCAGTCTGACAAGGGAACGAAAAACTCCAAGAAAGGGATGGAGGGACTAACTGGAGGCTTCCTGGGGAGGATGCGGTAACTTGCGCTCCGGCAGCTGCGGAGCACCGGGATGCCCCGGGAGGCCGGGCTGTGCGCTCCCTGCCGCGGGGCGCCCCGGGGAGCCAAGTGCCGCCGCGCTCCCGCCGCTCCGGGGCACGCACCGCAGCTTCGGGCCGGACAGAGCTCGGGACAAGTTCGAACGGCTGCCAAAAGGCTGTGAAAATGCACAGAAAAAGCCAAAGATGTTGGGGGAGAGGGGAAGGACCCCCAATCTCCAAAGGCAAAGCACGGGCGGGCATTTCCCTGGCTTTGAAGAGGGAAAGCTCGCGTGGGAGGGAGCGGGACAGGTGGGGGAGCGGTGTGGGAGTGTGGGGCGATTTACGAAAAAAGCGCCAGGCACAGCCTCCCACCCGGGGCTACAGTCCCCAGGCAACGCGGGCAGCGGGGCGCAGGCTGGAGGCAACCAAAGCCCTCCCGAGCGGCGGGCCGGGGGCAGCGCGGGAGCTCGCCCGGTGCCCGCTGGGTTCGGGAAGGCAGCGGGATGCCGAGGCGGCTCCCGGCCGGGTCGGGGGGCTCCCGCCGCCGTCGCTGCCGCCGGGTGAGCCTGGGCACGGTTCGGCCGGGCGGACCTGGGGTACCGAGGAGCGTTTCGCAGGGACACCTGTCCACAGCCGCCGCGCTTCCAAACTTCTCCCAGAGTTGCAGCCAGCCCGCTTCCCTACCGGCTTTGCAAGGGTCGCGGTACTCCATCAGCTCCTCCGCCGTCTCCGGTTCCCCCAGCGCTAAGGAGGCTCCGGTCGCGCCCGTCCCCGCGGCCGGCAGCAGGAGCAGGGAGAGCAGCAGGCGGCGGAGCGGGGCGGCCCCGCGGCCCATGGCGGCGGCGCG